>JAVYIG010009220.1:0-80483 GCA_035222895.1 Strongylocentrotus droebachiensis | reverse complement strand
CCCCTGTTCGCCACATTAAGTAATTTGCGACACAACTTAAAGATACTATGTCCTTTTTGCAGCCAACATCGAATTCTGTATAACTTTGCAGGAATTATGAATGTGTCATGTATGTCCTATCTGTGAAATTTAAACGTTAGCAGTGTCCTAATATTCAAATTATGCAAGGAAACCCGTTCACTTGCTAGAATTCACTGTTAGACACTAATCGAGTGACTGACTGGCTTTTTTCTTCTTCTTTGGTATAACATACATAAAATGAGCTGTAAACAGGGGCGTCGCTAGACATTTTTCAGTGGGGGGGTGTAGAGGCCAACGATTACCGACAAAACTAGCGACCAATTACCGACAAAATTAAATGTCCAATATCTACAAATTTAACCCTATAAACCCGGGGCCGAAGGCTAAATTGTTGTTCCTAACTTCCTATTACTTGCATATGCGCAAATGGTCATTTTCCATGACGACATAAATATACAAAATATTACGTCAACTTAGTCAGCATCATAGCTGTTATATTTTAATGTAGGCGCGGAGCTAGGATCTTATTTTAGGGAGGACGGTAGTTAGTAGGCGAATCAATTAAAGAGCGCTCATTGGGGGTTGTGGGTGATAGGCCTCTAAATTATTAAGCAAAGAAGACGATTTATTGTACCTTTCTCGACTGTTAATCCTTGTCTAAATGAAGTCCCCCCCCCCCCCCCTCCCGCGCGAAGCGCGAAAGCTTTGACGTTTCATTAAATTATTATGTAAAGAAGACGATTTGCTGTATTGTTCTTTACTGTTAATCCTTGTCTGAATTCAGTTTCTCCCCCTCCCGCGCGAATCGCCGAAGTTTTGGCGTTTCATTAAATTATCAGAGAAAGTAGACGATTCGTTGAACGTTGCTCGACTCTTAATCCTTGTCTGAATGAAGCTCCCCCCCCCCCCTCCGCGCGAAGTGCGTACATTTTGACCGTTTCATTTAATTATTAGAGAAAGAAGACGATTCGTTGTACCGTTCTCGACTCGTCTAAATAAAGTTTTCTCCCTTCGCGCGAAGCGCGGAATTTTTGGCGTTTTATCACAATATAAAGAAAGGAAGACGATTCGTCGTACCGTTTTCGACTCTTATTACTCCGTCCCTATTCATCTGAATTCAATTCCCCCCTCTCGCGCGAAGCGCGGAAGCTTTGACGTTTCATTAAATTATTAGAGAAAGAAGACGATTCGTTGAACCGTGCTCGACTCTTAATCCTTGTCTGAATAAAGCTTCCCCCTCCCGCGCGTAGCGCGGAAGTTTTTACGTTTCATTAAATTATTAGAGAAAGAAGACGATTCGTTGTACCGTTTTCGACTCTTAATAAGCCCTAATTGTCTGAATTCAGTTTCCCCCTCTCGCGCGAAGCGCGGACGATTTGACGTTTCATTAAATTATTAGAGAAAGAAGATGATTCGTTTGTACCGTTTCCGATTCTTAATAAGCCCTATTTGGTGTACTGTTTTCGACTCTTTATCCTTATCTGAATTAAGTTGTTCCCCTTCCGCGCGAAGCGCGGAGGTTTTTTGCGTTTCATTAAATTATTAGAGAAAGTAGACGATTCGTTGACCTGTGCTCGACTCTTAATCCTTGTCTGAATAAAGCTTCCCCCTCCCGCGCGTAGCGCGGAAGTTTTTACGTTTCATCAAATTATTAGAGAAAGAAGACGATTCGTTGTACCGTTTTTGACTCTTAATAAGCCCTAATTGTCTGAATTAAGTTTCTCCCACTCGCGCAAAGCGCGGACGATTTAACGTTTCATTAAATTATTAGAGAAAGAAGACGATTCGTTTGTACCGTTTCCGACTCTTAATAAGCCCTATTTGGTGTACTGTTTTCGACTCTTTATCCTTATCTGAATTCAGTTGTTCCCCTTCCGCGCGAAGCGCGGATGTTTTTTGCGTTTCATTAAATTATTAGAGAAAGTAGACGATTCGTTGAACTGTGCTCGACTATTAATCCTTGTCTGAATAAAGCTTCCCCCTCCCGCGCGAAGCGTAGAAGCTTTGACGTTTCCTTAAAATATTAGAGAAAGAAGACGATACCGTTCTCGACTTGTCTAAATGAAGTTTTCCCCTTTCGCGCTTCGGATTTTTTTTGGGCGTTTCATCAGAATATAGAGAAAGGAAGACGAGACGTCGTACCGTTGTTGACTCTTAAACCTTGTTTGAATTTAGTTTCCCCGAAAATTTTAAACCTCTGATTTCTTTAGCTGATATTATATAGGAAAGTGAAACTTCGAGAAAATACAAGTATTGTAGTTGTAGTCAACACTCTCGAAGTCGTTACAGCGGATAAAAAGTCACAGTTCGTAGGGAAAAAAACTAATGTCTTGTCGGCCGACCGACAATAAACATCTCACCGACTTCAAACTTCTGCATTGATATAGTACACGAGGATCGAGCAAGAATACCGACACAGCTGACCCGACATAGCAACATATTTACCCGTGTCTTTCTTGCTTCCTCGACGAGACGACTCCACCCAACAACCCCCTTCTCTCTTTTACTCCCACTCCTCCTCTCTCAGGCTCTTACCTATCCTCTCTCTCCTCTCTTTCACCCCCGTTTCTTTCGTTTACCTTTTACTCTTTTTTTTCTTTCTTTTTCTCCCTTTTCCTTTCTTTCCTCTCCTCCCTCTTTTTCTTTTTTTCTCCTTCTTTCTTCTCTTTTCTTTCCTTTCTTTTCCTTTCTTTCCTTTCTTTTCCTTTCTTTCTTTTCTTTTCCTTTTCTTTTTTCTTTCTTTCCCTTTCCCTCTCTTTTTTCCCTCCCCCTTTTCTCTTTTTTCCCGACGGCAGCGCAATTTTACCGACAATATCCTGACAGGTGGGGGGGGGGTGTCGCACCCCCACACCCCCCCTTTGGCGACGCCCCTGGCTGTAAAGGGTACATGAGCATTTGTCTACATCAATAAGCCACTTCTTGTAATGGCAAAAATTAAACTGATTAAATCTTTGAGCAGCATAAAACGTATACGATCATTCGGTACAATGGTCTGAAAATCAGACTATTACTTACTGGCTATATAGCTTTTAAGTAGATTCGACAAAGTATTAGTCGTTATTTTCCCACTTAAAGACATTTTCAAGTCCCCTTTTTTTTAGGGAAGTTCTAAATTAGTATTTACTTTCAAATGCCGTTGGAATTTTACCTTTTCATTTTTTTGGCCTGCAAATGGGACATAGTACCTTTAAAACATAATATCCAAGATAACTTTTTTTCTCCTTTTAAATTTCCCATCCCAATTTTAAAGCCTCAACTTGCTCTTTATTTCTACTTACATATAGACTGCCCACTAGCGTGGAACCGAGAGACGCTAAACTATAAGTATTATAATAGCTCTCTCGCAGACAGGAATAGGTCCGTTAGCTCAACTGGCAGAGCGTCGTGCTAATAACGCGAAGGTCGTGGGTTCGATCCCCACATGGACCAGATCCATTATTTTTATATTTTATAACTATTTGAAGAAAAGCTCAAAATGAATTATGAAGAATTACCTCATTCACCTTACGAATAATTGTATTTCAATAGTTTAAAAGTAAATTCCACACATCAATACCTAATGCAACTATACATACACAGTGATGCAACATATCAACTCGTTCATGAAACACTATTGTGCCTTAATGGTTTGAAACTGTAATTTATTTGTGAATGTGTGTTAACTAAACACTAATAATGCAAATCAAGTTTTTTTGTTTAGGCTTTTCTTTTTTCAAATATAAGTGATATTTGCTTTCCTTCTTAAAACGGCACACTCTTACGACCTTTACAACATATATTATGTTTAAACCCTTTCAGGGAACTATAATAGTCTATATATAATTGCCATTTCAACTTCCATATCGATATCAATATACACGTATATGACAGAGGCCTAGAGAGGGAAATAGAATCCCATCCATGGCCAAGCTTCCTACTTATTAAAATGTACCTACTAATCTGATATTTACAACCCTTCGGACTGCATACTATAATTACCGGCAAAGTAACAGTGAAGTGTGAAATAAGGTATATTGCTTGATTTTATACTTAAGTTTTGCTAAGGAATGTTAATACAACAAAACTTCAAAAACCTGTGAGGGGGTAGTCACTGCCGTCACCTTCGCCCCTCTTGTTCACTACGCTCCCTCGTTCCTCGCACTGGTGTACTGGTGGGTGGGGGGGGGGGGGGTGGGCTTGGGGCAGTTGCCCCCGCCCCTAACACAATTCAAACGATTTTCTCACTTTTTTATGCGTTTATGGAAAATTAACAAATTTACTGTCAGGCAAAAAATATTCTTATTAAGAAGCCCAGATGTCAGGGCCTGCGGATTTGCGGATTTGCGGGGTTCGGGGGCTCGAGCCCCCTCACTTTTTTTTTGGAAAAAGTATGTTTAAGAGACAAAAAGAAAGAAAGAAAGAAAACAAGAATAGTGACCTGCCCGTGTCACAAATGAGGTATCAAAATATGCTCATCTGACTGTAATTAAAAAAATGTACCTATTTATAACCCCTGAGCTTCTTGGGGCTCCATCCCTTGACCCCCGCCGGGACTTTTCCCCTGGACCTCATGCAAATGTACGCTCCACGTGCTTCGCTCGCTATACGCTCTTCCTGATCATTAATACTTCTGCCCCCTCCCAACCTCACTTTGAAAAACGTTCCATGGGGTATGCATGTAACATAATAAGAGTGGTGGGCGGTGCGGATTTTTCCTCCCCCCGCCCTCCCAAACGTTTTTGCTCATTACGCAACTGGTCCTTCGCATTTCGCCCCCCCCCCCCCCCAGGTCATGGAAAGAAATCGCCGCCCCTGCCAATTTAACCAAGAATCATCAATAATGAGTGATCCCAGATGATCTTTTAAGGTGAGGCTATGCATGGTGGTGTGTATACATTCATAAGTTTGCGGTTTCACCATGTGGGCAGTTCTGAAAAGGACAGTTGGGTTTGAAAGGGGAACCATCATTGTGTTTGTCTAAATTCTTGATGTAACTTATTTTGATGGTTAAACAAATAAATTAATTGAATTGTATTGAAAACAGAAAAGGGGTGCGAGAGAGAGATGAGGTATTCTTTCGGATTCGTCTTATTGAGATGTACTACTTCGTATTATACGAATGATATAATATTAATTTAATGTGTGACCTGTTTCGCTGTTGGGGGCAACATCATAACATTTACAAATATATCATTCTAAAAAAAAAAATTCTTGTCTAATGCTTTGAATAATAGGTTTAAAGGAGAAGTCCACCCTGATATTAAGTTGGTTTTAGTACAAGCAGAAAAATGTGAAACGATGAGCAATATCTGATTAAAAGTAGGAAATTATGAATCTTTGAAGTGACACAAATCAAACGTTCATTTCATTAGTTATTGATGAAGGAATAAATTGAACAGTTTGTGTAGGGAAAATTAAATCATTTCTATCCGGATTATGCTCCAACTTTTACAGACCCGTTTCTTTCATTTTTCTGCCTCCATTACAAACAACTTAATATCTGGGTGTACTTCCCCACTAAAGCCATGGTAGTATTGTGATTGGTGAAGAAGGCTCATCTAAAACTAGATCACCTTGTATTTCTTCTTCTCCTCCTCCTTTCCTCTCCTTCTTTCTTCTCTTTCTTTCTTCTCTTTCTTTTGTTTAATCTTCTCCTTCTTTATCATCATCATCACCATCATCATTTTCGTATTTTTCTTCTTTTTAGCATCCATCTCCTTTCCTCTCCTTCTTTCTTTCCTTTCATCTCATTCCCCTTCATCATCGTTTTATTCTCCTTCTTTTTCTTCATCATACTATACATCAACAATCTGCTGGAAAAAACTCTAACATTTACATGAAAATGGGAGTAAACAATTACATCAAACATACACATCTGCACATTTTTGTAGATTATCTTTATATATTTAATGGATATCAGTTGCACTGATCAGATAATATAATCAAAATAAACTCATAAAACAAAGAAAGAAAGAAATCATCGACAAAATAGCTGCATGAAATTTAGACATCCAATATCAGATAAAAATACTACATGATTTTGTAGGGCATTATGAAATTAAAACATTTCTGTCGGAACAAATCATACAGTAAAATAGCTTAAATGACCGAAGTCAGAACTGAAATCCTGTCTGGAGGAAATTGGATATACATGAACTATTTTCATCATAAATATTCTATAAGAACATATAATATTCAAGTGTTATCATGCATCATATACATAAACATTAGCACAGTTGATAAACAGCCATATTCAAAAATTGGCGGACGATTGAAAAACCTTCCCATATGGCTACATTCAGATGTCAATAATTAACTTAGCAAATTAAACAAGGAAGAAAATCTGATTAAATACAGTATGAAAATTTCACCAAAAAGTATAGAGATGGTATTACTTAGACTGATACATACATGTACATGTACTTCATTATAAAAAAAATAATCATTCTAAAAGCATAGTACAATATATAGGTTAATGTGGGTACATGCATGTATACATTTTACAACAAAAAAACACGATTTAGTTTTGTATATGTAACTGCATAAGGAACTTCATAAATACTCTAAAGTACTAAAAACTAAGATATGCACTCATGCTCCTCCTATTATAGGATGTGATAAATTTTCAACAACACAGCCAAGGTTTTCAACCAATATCAAATCAATATCATTATTTATAATAATGTAAATAAACATCAATAATAATGAGATAAAAAAGGGTCAAAATGTTACGACAGGAGTTATGCAAGCCCTGGAATCATATCAAAGTTGCCAATAATTTAAAAACAATAAAAAAAAAAAAAAATTATAATGTTCTGGCGATGTAAAAATAAAGAAATGAATACAAAAATTAAATCTAAAAAGCAATAAAGTTGCCAACAACAAGATCTTTAATCATTCATAGGTTCCGAACATTTTTGATTGATATTGGCTAAAAATGGCAATATTGTTAACAATAGTCATCCATTACTAATTTTGTTACTATAGATATGTTGGACATGTAAATAAAACATGTAAGGAATTAAAATTAAATTTATCATTCAGAAATTTGATTTTAAAAACAATAAGGCAAGTTCATGAGCTTCAATAATGCTGCTAAAAGTATCATGAAATAAAACTCTACAAAGTTCTGGTATGGGATCATGAATTTTGTTCAAATGAACATATTGGAAGCATATGCGATTTTATACTATTCATTGATCGTTGTCGCGGTTGAAATCAAGTCTAAAGTGATGAAATTGTAAATAATAAACTCTTTATGTTGTATAGCTCCCTCTCAAGACTGATATTACTTTAGCTTTAAAACAATGTAACTTGACTACAATCAAACAATTTCACATATGCAACCATTTTTATAAGAATTAAAACCAATCAAAACAGCAATGTTCATTAGTTAACCAACAATACATGCACCCATCTCAAAGAAATGTAGGCACATATACTAATATACATGCATTTGTGTAACTGAGAGCATAATAGTAAAATGTAAATAATGCATTATTATAAAGGAGTATAAATAAATACACTAGTACATAGATTTATCAGATAACAATATGACATAATTCATGTATGACGATGAAGCAAGTTGAAGGACTGTGGCACAAACACAACAGGCAGTCAAAGAAGAATGATGAATCATTTTTTTGATAACTGCATTACTCAAGGGACGAAAGAACTATACAATAATTTGTACATGGAAATACAAATATATAATGCCCAGGTTTTGTCAATTCTCTCTCACTCCACAATGAACCTAAAACATTTGCCATAAAATTATTAGAGTTATATCCATCTTTAAAAACATGTTACTAGTAAGGTGCGTTAAAAAATGAATAATGTAAAGAGATATGGAAGAATGGGATAGGAAGATAGATAAGGAGACTGATGGAAATATTAAAACAGAGAAAAATGAATCAGAATTATAAATAGCAAATTAAAATGTATGAAATTCAAATATGAGAAAAAGAGAGACATTAAAATCTAGCATAAAATTGAAGAAAAAAAGAATAACAATATATAAATTTCATATAATATCTATCTGAACCTCAAATTTATAAATAAGGGGCCGTATTCTGAAAACGATGTTATCTGTCATAGCAAACTAAAATTGCGTGGAAGTAACACTTACTATTATATTCATCCTAGCACAGATGTCTCTTTTAACTTTATGCAAAAGCAGCCAGCTTTATGTGGCCATTAACAAATGACTTGTCATAATTTCAATTTGTTTTCAGAATACCATCCAAGCTTCTTTTTTTTTTACTGCATTTCTAGAGATCTAGAATGCATCATTCCACAACACTGCATGCCCCCAGTGGGCCAGGAAGCAAATGGGAAAAACCTGCACAGTGTTGTTATGAAATGTTTGTTCACTGCATTAGTTTTGGGCTGATGAAACACTTATCTTATGCTTCACACAGAATAGCACAATAAGTTATCACACACTCTAAAAAAAGGGGGGAGGGAAGAGAGGGACAGAGATGGAGAGAGAGCAGCGAGAGAGAGAGAGAAACAGCAAGAGAGAAAGAGAGAGAGAGAGAGAGAGAGAGAGAGAGAGAGAGAAAGAAGAGGTACATCAAATAAGGACAGTACATCCGATGGAAAACAAAGAGGCATAAATGTATCTACATTTTCTAAAATATAAATGACGTAAACTTTGAACTGCCAATAAATCTATAAATCACACACAACCACATACACGTACAACAAATCTATGTCCTGGGTAAAAATTAGCAAATCCTTCAGAATATCGAAAATAGTAAGAATTACATATAGTATGTCAATTGTCAACCACCTTTGTAATGCTATATATATGTGTGTAATTACTATTTAAGGGTAATATCAAGTTTATTGTATATATCTCTCTATCATATGTACATGTACATTGTATGTATAAAAGATGATAAAAAGTTCATTGCTCATAATCACATGTACATTGTAAGAATTTATAATACTGATAATTATTTTTAGTTACCAGTAGGTTACAATTCCTGCCAACATGTCATGAATAAGTGTACCGGTAGGTCTTTATTGATTTTTCCGGCCAAACCATAACAAAAAAATGTCTTCACCAAATTAGTAGGGAATACGATTTCCAGTTTTATTCCCTCTCTTTTTTTGGGGGGGGGGGGGGGGGGATAAATTTCTCATTAAGAACTAATAATCAAAGGAGCATTGTATTTTACATGCACCTAGGATGTATAAAATATGATGATAATCAGTATTGCATTTCAGCTGCATAAAGTCACAATGCCAATATGTTACCGGTATATCAAACTTTATCATAGATCTTCATTCATTTTGCTTTGTCTCGTTTATCAATTATAATTTCAAAATCAAATATATATGTAAAAACACAATTTTGTGTGAACACCTTGTACAGGCTTTTTATGAAATTACTACATTTTTTAATCAAGTAGCCCCGTCTAAAATTAGTCAAAGGCACACACATGACAGTGTGGGTAAATAATCCTCAAATGCACAATATAAATGTTATGTAAGCCAGTTCAAAGATACTATCTGTAAACCCCACAGAGACAAATGTTGGATAGTTCATGAGATTGAGAGCATGTTATTCATTAATGCATAGATAGTGCGTTCTATGATAGACATGGGGAAACTGTATTGTTTTCAAGAGGGCAAACAAAGGGTATTCATGAAGCATCTCCATCACTATGGCAGTTGTAATTCTAAAATGCACAAAGTGGGATTTCTCCATATTCAATAGATCAGTGAATATACATGTACGGGTGTCATTTGTACATGTGCTACCTCTGAACTGGTCTATTGCCATGGGTACAGACATAGCTTGTACTATTCCTATCAGAGCAATAACTATTTTTTTGAAAGTCGGCATACTAAGACCCTTTGGGTAAAACTGCTATTGAATTCTCTTGAAACCAGCATATGTGGTTAAGAGATAGGAAACTACATTGTAGCTGAGAACAATGTGGAACTTCTCATAATTGCTAATCATTAAAAAAATATACAATTTTTCTCTTCAAAATATGATTTTTGTTTTCTTCAATTTATTTGTTCAACCAAACTTGAACTAGGTAGAATGTACGGAAAACATGCAGATGTCTGTCTAAATCATGTCATATGACTACAGTATGTTCACGATGGAAATCTCCTGTAGCACAAAGTCTGGTCAAAAGATGAACTCTGACCTGGGTTCATGTCCATTCAAACGTCTTGTCAGCTATTTCTAAGCAATAATGAATTATGAGGGGTAGAGGTGTTGCGGTCTAGTGGATAAGTCGCCGGACTGTGAATCACAAGGTACAGGGTTCGGGTCCCTGCAATTCCACTAACGTCCTTCGGCAAGACATTAATCTACATGTGCCACACTCGACCCAGGTGAAGTACTGTTAAGCGGTATTCATGACCCGATGCAATAATAGTGGACAGTACGTTTAAACTTTATCATGATGGATGTGATAGGCACTATACAAAAATGGAATATAATAATTATTATCATTATTGAAGACATATATTCCATATATGCGCTTGAATCAAAGTATTCCCGTGCTTGTGATATGTCTACCCTAGCTATTGAATAAGATTTGGTTTGAGAATAACACACAGTTGTCATACACCAAAGTTAGTAATCTAACTTGGTTTAAGTACTCAACATACTCAACTTTTGTATTAAATCAGAATACTGTACGTGCCCTGGACGGTTGTTCTTCCATCATCCTGCATTAAGATTGTGCATAGAAGAACAGCTGTGAGAGTTCCTGAGTTTTAACTTTTCCTCGGTCCTTTGAAGTTCCTGAGAAAGCTGACGCCACCCCCTCCACTGAAATCTAAGAGAGCTGTGAAGGCACTGACGGGTAAAACACTGGAAGAAAGAGTGAGAGAGTGAGAGAGAGAGTGAGAGAGAGAGTGAGAGAGAGAGAGAGAGAGAGAGAGATAAATAAATAAAATACATGAGATCTGTGAGCTTTTAAGCTCTGGTAAGCTCTAAAAGAGCTCTGATAAAAAAATATAAAAAACAATTTCAACTCATGGTGAGCAAATCACACTTATTCAGCATTACATTCTTAAAGAACCTCCTGTGATCAGAGAAGTTTTTTCTTCATGTACAAACATGTTGTCCAATATTCATGACCTTCACGTAATAATTAATATCCAAAAAGTACTTGTTCACACATCCGCACACTCAATCAAAACTAATAATAACAAGGTCCATGATAAATGATTCACACTCTCAACTCTTTACCCAAATGTCTATTGCCACTAATACAGGAAACAGGGCAAAACTAGGAAATCATGTGATTTGGTCAGGTGATCTACTGTACAACTCAAATAATCATATCCTGGTGTTAAAACAGGAACTCTGACAGGTACAATGTATGTACATGTACATCAGGGAATAATTTTCCTCAAATTTTTTGATTAGCAATTTCAGCCGATGAATAAATATTTCAAATGAAATTCTGTACATTTCTATGGAAGAAAACTGCTACACAAAAGATATTTTGTATAGCAGTCATGCAAAAATGCATAGCAAATTGCGATGCGATACCAGGAAAATTATTCCCTGTACATAATCAATCCCATAAGATTAAGTGTTAAAGATTCATGTGCCCCCAAAAAGTGAGAAGAAAAAAAATGAATTAATGAATGAATACAAAAATGAATAAATGAATGAATTACCGGTAACTAAATGATATTAAAAATATTAAAAAAATTAGTGAATTTAAAATAAAAAATAGTTTCTACAAGATTTACAGTATTTTGCCCTAGATTAATTAGGAATACTGGTGAATGCCAATTCACAACTTATCACAACTTATGCAAACGAGGCTTAAAAGTTCATGATTTGGAAAATCATGAGGATGGAAAGATAAAGAAGCTACTTACGACTTGACCGCTGGAATGTACTGCGCATACCAAGGTACAAATATTCTCTTCTGATTGGTGAGTATTCCTTGCAGTATCATCTTGACTGCTCTCTCTGATTTCAAAGGGGCTGGAAATCTGAAAGATGATAGTAAAAAATAATTGTAACATGTATCACTTATCAAGTTCTGAAGTCAACAACAGTATCAGTAAATGCATTGGAGAGTGAATGGGCTGGACACAAGGCACCATTAATGGTATACAGTAAAATTGATCTTAATAGACACTAGACAAGGTGTTACATATACATCACTTTTATGACTTTACAACCAATTATCTGAAATCCAGTAACTTTCTACATTTATCCGATTGTATCATTATTGTTGCTGTTACTGCCAATACTGGTGCTATACATACATGTACATGGATGTGTCTGGCCCTCAATTCAATTTTTTTACCCCCTAAATATAAGTCAGGAGTTAAGAATAACTTTCAGTAGCAAAAGGTCATTGGACAATTGTAACAGGTGTGAACAAAATATTCAGTTACAGTGGGATTTCCTTATGACAAACTCAATGTTTGCAAAGAAATTACAGTACATTGCAATTATGAAGCTTTGTTTGTACAGACATATTAGGGCTAAAAATAATTTCAAAAAGCGGAACTGGCAAAATTATAGCAGTAGACCAGAGTTGTTTATAAAGTACAGGATTCTAAACGAACAAAAATCTTTACCTTGATTTGCACTGAGCAAACATGCCTTCCTCCATATAAGACGGACAGACCAGCGACAGGTGGACTCCCGTTGCCTTCATCTGTTTCAACTCATACCCCAGCGCCTCTGTGAAGCCGATAATAGCAGCTTTGCTTGCGCAGTAGTCTGCGAGACCGTTGACGCCCACGAAGCCAGCCAGACTGGCAATGTTGACGACGTGACCCTGCTTCCGGTTCAGCATGTCCGGGAGGAGAGCTTTGGTGAGCTGCGATCGGAAAGAAAATACTACAGAATTGAATTTGTTTGAAGCAATTGTTTTTGTTGGTTTTTTTTACAACTTAGGAGGGGATGGTTCATGGTTTGAAGAAAAGTTTTGGCGGCTGGATCAGAAAGAAAATATGACAGAATTAAAATAAAAAATAAAAAATTAACAACTTTTTTTTTTTATTGTACAACTTTGGAGGGGATGGGGATGTATCATGGTTCATGGTTCGAAGAAAGACTTTGGTGGCTGGATGGGAAAGAAAATATGACAGAATTTAATTTGTTTGAAACAACTATTTTTCCTTTTTTTTTTTTACAACTTTGGAGGGAGTGGTGCATGGTTTTGCAGTATCTCAATTCACATTGAAAAGGTATATTGGCTTGCATTCAATTGAGATTTTATAAAACAATCAATTCCCTTTAATTTGGTTGCTTGGTTATTATAACTTTTTAAATTAAATCTAGGCTCTTTTTTAAGACTGTTTGAATGGAGAAGATTAAGGTTTAGTGAATTTGATTTTTCTATTTATGTTAAAGTCCAATTAAATATTATTTTTTCAAAGCTGTTCATCTCTATTTAGGCCAAATAACAAAAATTAAGTGTTTCTCGTCCCCAACCGCCTCCTTTTTGTTGCTATTTACTATTCAGAAGAAAAAAAGCAAAACAAAAAACAAACAAAAAAGCCTGTGATATACATTTTTTTCATATAGCTTCTAAAGTGATACAAATCATTTGTTTTGTCAATCATACATTGCATTAGTATACTCACATAGCACAATATCTGTGTCTCTGTGAATAAATAGGCTTGGCCAGCTATAATAAGCATGGCAGCCATCTTTTAAAAAAATAGTTAAAATTAGCAAAATAGTAAAGAGTACATGTAATGCCCTGCCTCCTCCTTTAAAAAAAAATTTGGATGAGAAACACATTATTTTTGTTATTTGGCCCTATCACTTTCATCCGCACCAAGAATTCATGATCATTCATATCAGATCTATTTGTCATATTAATGAGACATTTGTATTTCTCTATATATATCCTAAAACTAAAAGGGTGTGGTCCTACTTTGAATGGAGGGAATGAATCATTCAGTAAGCTAAGCTGAGATTGTAGATTGAAATCTTTACAACTAGAAATACTCTAGTAACACGTAATCCTACTCCTAGTATTATTGGCTTGTAATTTGTAGGAAACTTTTAACAAATTAAAAATTGTCAGATTGCTCGCACACTAGTATCTAATATCCACACATTGATATTTCCAACATTTTTGTAAAATATCTTAAAGACTAATCCTGATTGTGATGTACACATTGTATCAAAAACGATTTAGTCTAGTCTCCAAACAAATTCCCCAACTTGTACAAAATCCATTGGGCATATTCAAATCTCACTTTGTCTTTGTCATTTAGAATAATAAATGGTATGATGGGGGGAGGCCAGATGCTTAACAAAAGTAAAGTCACCACTTTAGCCTTGGGATTTAACAAAATATGTATCAAATAGCAAAATCTTAAATATTTGTTCTTTATAATTTTGTCTATTAAACACAAGTCGTAAAAGATTCATGAAATTTTTTATGTTAACTTCTTCAAATTACTGTTTTAAATCAACCAATCAGATACAACCTGTCCAGACACAAAACCTTTGGGTGTAGGCCTACCAGTATCATTCTTTACACCCATGCGCTTAATAATTGTGTTGATTGTCAAATTGTGAGATTCATTAGAAGAATTAGATTAATATGAAACAATTTGACATATTTAATGTCAAACAAGATCACAGGTTTCACTTTTTTGTAGACTCCAAGAACAATACTGGTCTAAATTTTGTGTCTTTCTTTTTAAAAAGCTCAATTCACACTCAGTGCTGTCATGAAGCTTTAATGCTCTTGGGCGTCTTATAATACCAATTGTTCAGTTTCAAACGTTTACAGACAAGATGCATCTTAAAACTACAATTATGAAAACATACACAAGAGTAAAATCCAACAAAGAAAAAAAGGGAAAAATGTAGTACCCAAATATACGCCATGGTATTAACTTCAAAGACCTTCTCTATGGCACTATCTGAACACTGTAGCACTGGTTTTCCACTCAGAGTAGCAGCATTATTTATCAAAATATCGACATGTCCAATATCCCGTTTAATTTGCGCGATGACCGAATACAAGTCTGTTTTTCGACTCAAATCGCAGTAATACGCATGAGCACTTCTCCCCTTGCTACACAGTTCCTCCGCCAATAATTTGTTTCCTTCCATATCTATATCAAGCAGAACAAGCTGAGCACCTCTCCTGGCGAACTCCTGGGCCAGCAGCCGCCCGAGTCCATTGGCTGAGCCTGTGATCAAAACAGTACGCCCATACACATATTTGGGACTGGCAGGAAAGACGAAGCGGTACAAGCTGCATAAAACATGGTACAACATGCGGCAAAATAAGACTATCATCTCGATCAATAGCGACAAACAATGAAAGAAATATCCTAGAGGTAGAGAATTATCGGAATTATGATTTTCGAGTGGCTCTCCTTCGGGTTCTGCCATCTTATAAAGATCTTTCCTCGTGCATCACGCATCCAACGCAATTACCGGCAATCTAGTACAGCGTGACACTTTGAATGTGATGTCGATGCGATATGCGAGTGCACAATGTAAACAATATAATAATGTGATTGCATTGAAATCCATGCAGAGCTGATATGTGAAATGTAGGTCGGGTTATACGATGTGCGTGCCGTCATCTCTGACTGATGTAATCCTATTCGAACTTTTCGGAAACGAACTATGCACGCAGAAGGTAAATAATAACACGAAGAAAGTAGGACGCTCGTCTTCAGGGTCACATTCGCTGATATTGACAATATTAATACTCAAGATCTATATATGGAAATGGTACTGAGTTTGACTTTTGACGTTTGACTATTTTTAAAAGGATAAATACATGGCGCTAAGATATAATGTCGTGTGTGATGTCCAGAGTGGGGAGGGGGCCTTGGGCGGGGTACGGAGCGGAACATGTGCCCTTTTCAAGAAAATAATAAAAGTGAAAAAAAGCTGGTAGCGAAAGGTAAATTAGAAATATAATTTAATTCTATCAACAATTAGATCTAGGTCAAGTACGATGGGTTTCCACTTAATTCCACATGCGTATGTGTACATAGGACCCGGATCAGATTTGGTTTTGACGGGGGTGTGGCCGCTGCAGCCTCGAAACCTCTAGGCCTACCCATTTTTAAGCCGTCTTTTAGGCGGATTTTTCTCGAAGTAAAGCCCATTTTTCAAAATTTGAAAAAACGGACAGTGGGATCGACCCACTTTGTTTAGGGATTAGTGTGGAAAAGTTACCCATTAGAGCGACATATGACTTGTGAGTACCCCCCCCCCCCCTTTTTAGGAACTATATATTTGTATGATTAAAGCACTCAACCCATGGTTTTTCACATATTGCTAAACTGCATGGTGTTACAAATTTAGGCCTATATATTATTATACTAAAGGAAATCTAAGCAAATTCTAAATCAGTTGCAAGGCCTACGTATTGGGACCGGTAGGCTACATTGTCACAAATGAAACTATTAGTTGAAGTCAGTCTGAGCATAGGAGCGCCCAATGTGTCCTAATATTACGATCATGATTGTTTCGGCGGTTAAAAAAAAAAAGTATAACAGTAAAACGGCGCGATTTTAGGAAATGTTGTTGTCAACCCCCCCCCCCCCCCGCCCCCCCCCCCCTTGGCAAAAAGCTAGATCCACCCCTGTTTACAATGGATAATCGTGCATTAAAGGATTATGTTTCATTAAATGAATTTAAAGGGAAATCCATCCTTGACAGTAAACTACTCTAGAGAAAAAAAGGGACATCATGGAGTGTAGACTGGTGAAAGCTTGAATGAAATCTGATACAAGATGAGAAAGTTGTAAATGTTTGAAAGTTATGATCATTATAATCTAAATATAGTTATGGGCTGAATTGAGGATATCTCTATGGTTTAGTGGACAACTTTCCCCGCATGTATTGTTCCCACACAAAATGACTAAACAATTCCATTTCAATGTATGACTTAGGAGGGTCTTTTATCTAGAAAAGGTCTATCATATGCTATCCATACTATATTTTGAGCAGTTACCGACTGACCGCCCAAGGGAGAAGGCACTACGACTTAGGAAAAAAACGGAAATCAATGATATCTTTGTACACGCAACAAATACAGACTATTGTGGGAGAGTTCTCCGCAACTACGTCAAAATCGACTGACCAAACTGCCAATTTGAGATCCGCATAGACTTGGTGATCTCAATTTAAACATTGATTTCTTTCTTATTATTGGTTCGATTTATTTCAAACTTTTGCCATTAATTCTATTTATCTTATCATCTACTTTCACACAAATGAACTAATTACAAGGATTGGATTGCCACTTATGAATGAGTATTTCACGATATGAATGACACCTTCAAGAAACGATGATTTCCTAATTTGCCGGTCGGGTCAATTCAAGAACGTTGATACTATTTTGAGAAAGACTTTCAGTGTAAGTGGGTTGCTCTAGTTTCTCTCTCGAGATACTGACCACAAACAAACTTTATCGTGTTTGCTGGACCCGCTATTGTTATGCGTATATAATAGAAAACAACGAAAGAAAATTAATGAAATAATAAATTTGGACAAGATATCCCGATAACCCTATGGATACTTTATGTCAACAATGGTCTTTGACGTGTTTGAGTAACTGATGGTTATCTTTAGCAAAACTGATTATTCAATATATTTCTAGACAGCCAGCCCGAAATGACCCCGATTAGGAGAAAAATAAGGGCCAAGAGGAAATGTCAATGAGTGTTTTTCATCCTTCCCTCATAATATTGCATGTTGAATTGAATTTAATTGATAATGGTTTTATTGAGAATAAAAGAACAGCAATGCATCGCGGCCTATACTATTAAAATGGCCGAATTCAGTGGGCAATGTGTTACAATATTAATGTCAAATAACATCAAAATCAATGAACAGAACTGGAATGAGTAAATTGTTTATAATAATATTCAACTTTAAAATTCTTATTTCTTATTAGTCTCCCTAACTCATTTTATATAAAAAGGAGATCAAGAAAAGTGAAGAAGAACATGATTATGGTGTAGAGTAAAAGAAGAGGAAGAAGAAGAAGAGGAAAAAGTAGAAGAGAAGGAGGAAGAGAAGGAAGAAGAAGATTCAAGTGGGGATAGTAAAAGGATAGACAGAGGGTAGGCATGCGAATAGTTTATTATTAAGGTATCGATATCAATATTCAAGCATTACACATTATACAAACTATGATAGAGGCGAAGTTCTGTAGGAAACAAATACTTATATGACAAATATTATTGTACGACTGATTACAAAATTTCTCTAGGTAATAGCTACTCTAAGGAAAAGGTTATAATGTTATATCCAGACTATAAAAAGAAGGAAATATTAGAAGAAGTAAAAGTAGAAGAAGAAGAAAGAGGGAAAAGAGGATTGAGAAAGAAGGGCGAGATGAAGAAGGAGGTGGGAAAGTATAGAAGTGGTAGAGGAAGAGGAGACAACTGTGACATTGGCCATGGAAGATAATTTCAGTCATTTAAAAAATTAACAATAAATGGTTAATACAGATTTTTAACTTTGATACAGAAGATGTAGCGTTTCTGTTATAAAGATATTAAAGATTAAACCCCAGTATGAATATAAAAGAGGTATATATATATAAATATTGAAATAATCTGCATAAAACTTGATTTCATACATTGTATGCATCAGTAATTGAAACCATATAGTTTGCTTTCAAGTATTGCACTTATGGGATTACATCATAATACAATATTGGTAGTGTTAACTACAATTGTGGATGCGTATAAATTAGTGATGGTATATTCCCCATTCATGATTTCGGACCACCCCATCACCCCCTCCCCTGCAGTTAGTCTTATTCCATGTTTGTCTAATGCACATTTCGCACGGTCTACCATCCACGAGGTTTAATAATCATTTGATGATTATTGTTGTTCATGAATAAATCATTATTAAACTATATTGATAGCAGACAAAAGGGGCATAAGACAAACCATGAATTAGACCAACTGGAAATTAGACTAAATGAGCGATAAACCAAATGGTTAGTAGACTTATTGGAGATTAGACTGAATGGACATTTTAGCCTAAATGGTAAGAGAACAAATATTAAAGGTATTATTGTCCCATTTGCAGGCCAACACAAAAATGAAAAGCTTAAATTCCAACGGCATTTGAAAAATAATACTAATTCAGAACTTCCTTGAAAGTGTCTTTAAGTGGGAAAATAACGACTATTAGTTGTCAAATCTACTTAAGAGCTATAGAACCAGTAGTCTGATTTTCAGAACATTGTACCGAATGGTCGTATACGTTTTATGCTGCGCAAGGATTCAATCAGGCTTGGGCCATTACAAGAAGTGGGTTATTGATGTAGACCAATGCTCATGTACCCTTTACAGCTCATTTTATGGATGTAATTACCAAAGAAGAAAAAAGCCAGTCAGTAACTCAATAGTGTCTGACAGTGAAGTCTAGCAAGTAAACGGTTTCCTTGCATAATTTGAATATTAGGACACTGCTGACGTTTAATATTCACAGATATAGGACATTCATGACATATTCATAATCCCTTGCAAAGATCTGCAGAATTTGATGTTGGCTGCGAAAGGGACATAGTATCTTTAAGTAGACGAAATTATTATTAGACCAAGTGGATAGTAGACGGACTGTCCGGAGACCATAATTATGGGAATAGACCGATTCGGGTAGTAGACGAACTGGCATGCAGACCAAAATAATGGCTATAAAACGATTTCAATTAGGCCTATGTTCACAACTTCAAAATACGTGATAACATAAGACATATTCGAATTTTATTTAAACAAAAATATTATGGAGGGCAAACTTTGTTGAAAAGTATCACCTCTGGAAAAATAAAAAGTTACTGTTTTCAAAAAAGTATAATTAATTTTGTTATATAAGTAAATTTATGTGTTTTCATTTGTAATCAATGTAATTTATGTGTTTTCATTTGTAATCAATGTAATTTATGTGTTTAATGTAGGTTTCATTCAATTAATAAATGATGGAAGAAAGGGACAAAAAGACATCAAGTGACCATTTTGTTTAAAGGAGGGGCATGCACACAACTCTGGAAAAGGCTTTGACGACCTCACTAATGCTGATATTATAGCCTTCCGGTCTAAAGCTCTTGTTGATACCATTTTTGTAAGTAATATATAATATTACCCAAAAGGGGGCAAAGAGAACATTTTGTGTACATATAAAGGCACATGGTTTTAAAAGCAAGGGCATGGGTCCGGTTGTGCCCAGCCCATCGGGCCACGGGCCTCGCAAACGCCAATAGGGACTTTTAGATTTGCACGAAGACAATGTGGATTGCTACGGTCGACGTCCTTTTAATGTACTGCCTTGAATGGACGTCACACGTATCAGTCCACGCAAATCTAAAAGTCCCTATTGTATACAGGCAGTCATCGGTACGTTCACATCTGCATTTGATTTCTAATTGTCAATAATAATTATGCTAATAGAAAATAAAATTCACCTTTTTTGTAAATCTCCAAAATAATGCTTAATCCATTCCTTTTTTCATAAAAAACACGAAAGCAGTATACCCAGATGTTGTTTCCAGACAGGATGTATATCAGGACAGTTAAATTAAAACAGTAGTTGAGAAAGTTTACCTGCAAAATTTCATAAATGTGTAAAGATATCTCATGGAAATATTATAGAGGACAAATATTTATCATTCATATTCATATTCATATTCATATTTATTTCATTTCCAACAGAAAGGTAAACAAAGACGGATATTACATTTGATTTCATACATAATTCATTTTTTCAAGAAACTATACAAATAAACTTTGCACATAATAAAATTATTACAAGAATTTCTTAATTTCTGAGGAATGATGGGGGGGGGGGGATCCACTAAAAAGCAGTGCTTGTAGGTTGTGGATCCCCCAGAATCCACATCATGATGATTAAAATTTGATGCAAAATTTCGTGAAATTCAAATGCAAAAGGGAGGCTTCATTTTCTGTCGAGCGTCCGGGCCCACCCCCTTCCATCATAATTATACAGCCCAAAATACAGAACATGCAAAAATATATCGACTATTGACAAGATACTTATTCAAACATTTTCAACGGTCACAAAATAATGAAAGCCTTTAATCTTATTTCTGCTTCGTATTTCATCTATAAGTGAAAAAACACTCTAATGCAAGCTGCTCCTTAAAACCTTGTAAAATGTGGGTTACGAAGAAAAAAGTTGTGAATAAAAAATGATATGAAATATTCGAGTGTTTTTTTTTTAAAGTAAAAAGATGGTAAATATAGAGAAGAGGAAGGAAACAAAAGAATTGGAATTGGAAGGATGAGGAGTTGGAGAGAATAGCAAGAGGAGTACAAATCAAGCGCGGATCCAGGATTTTCCTAAAGGGGGGCGTGAAATGTACGAAATTGCGAGAAAAATGGTGAACCTTAAGATGATCTATGGTACATTCTGAGGCATAAACTGAACATTAATTTTATGTGAATATTTCTTAGCCCTTTTTCGGAAGTAAAGCTTGCGCCCCACGCCCCCTGATGATCCGCCCCTGCAAATAACAGCATGAAGTAGAAAGAGATATATAGATAGATATTATATCAAATAATTCAATTTGGATAATCCTTTAATTGTCACGTTCATATATAAATAATAATTAAAACAATTGAAATAACAATCCTTGAGAGTTCACTTCTTCAATATGACCGGTTTCAATTCTATTTCTTTAGATAGATAGATAGTTATGTTGATAGGTAGGTAGGTAAGTAGATAAATATTCGTTTCTATTAGATAGATATATAAATAGATACATAAATAGGTAGGGGGGGTAGGAAGCTGGTAGGCTTAGGTAGGTAGGTAGGCAGGTATATATAGCAGACAGGTAGATATATAGATAGATAGATAGATAGATTAATTGATTTAGAGCCGAAGAGAGACAGAGATTGAGACGGATAGCGATGGAGGGAGAGAAGGTGTACATTTCATGCAGTCATGATGGACATTAACCTAGTCATAACTGGACAACATTTCGTGTCTTTCGTGATCATACTGACTAAATTATGCCTTAAATTGTTGGAGAATTTTGTTTAATTTTACGAAAATTGCAACTTTAATAATTTTAAATAGACACCCAAGCTAGACTATAACAAGTCATAATACCCATATCCTCAGGGGTACTACTATCTTGATGTCAATCGCTGATTTCGTTTGGAAAAAGAAGATAACCAACCCTATAATTATTTGAAGTTCCTCTCCACCTATTATATTTTTCCCCAGCAGATCTTTCCTTGGAAACAGACATTTGAGTAGGACACTCAGAAGTCAGATCATCAGATGATAATCTTGTCAACGTTGTGTATAGGAATGTTGTGTGTGGTGCGAATCGCATAGGCTTCACGTGTCAAAAGTCCCAATTGAAATAATACACACAATACACTCGTCCAATGTGAATGTACTGTACGAACGCTCGAGCTCGCGATCGCCGGCCAAATCCGCGCGCCAAGCGACTGATGTATACAGACACCTGACGAAAGCCTCACGAAGACTTCTGTACCTCCAGGTAAAAACCGTATTTTGTCAACTTTCTAGGATCAAACTATGTTAGTGATTGTGAATATATTGGAGTTTATGATCATAGCTAGTGACATTTTACTGTAACGATGTTTTTTGAACTGTTGGATTGGCTTAAAATGTTAGTTTGTAAACTCTGAGCTACAAAGTTTTCTCGTTCGCGAGCACGCGGCCAGCCTGTGTGTTGTGTGTGTGTATGTGTTGGCATAATTTCATGTGTGTTCGTATGTGTGGTACGTGCTGTGCTGTCGCTGTAGTAATAGGTTGATATCGTGAGTAGACTGCAAAGTTTTCGTCTCAAACTTTTACAAAGTATCAACTTTTACACTCTTTTCCGACACATGGCTGCAACAAAATTGAAAGATATTTGTCACAAATGTTCTATAAATCCACACTGTTGACTCCATAATACTTAAATTGTTCATTTACGTAGTTTTGAGGGATTTTTCCAATCTTGAATGTTGAAATCTTGTATAGATGTGAGACGATTCGTGACGTAGTAGGCTGAAGAGGCCATTGCGGAGAACAACCTGTTGACCTGTGAATGTATTTACGTAGAATTTCGGGCTAGGCCAGGGGTGCGAGATTTGCATATCCCGTTGCGAATGTTGTTGAGGGTGAGGATGCCGAGCGGACTTCTCAAGTAATCTTGGTTTTACTGGGTTGGGGAAGGGGTATTATTTTTAGAGTGCTCTCCTTTTGTGCTTGTGCTCTCAAGTCTCATGCAATTTGTGCTCTACTATTAACAAGTTGTGTTTTTAAGAGAGGGGATGTGAATACTCTCGAGTCTTGTTGATGATCAAATTAGTGTAGTTTAGACTGAAAAATCTCTCTATTTCATTTGCGGATATGTTCTGCTGAGACAATGTATTGCTTCACCGAGGAAAGTATTGCTTCACCGAGGAAAGCATGGAAGGGGCCTTTTGCTTTTTCCTCAAAAATGGTTTGTTTAGGTCTATTTATTTATTGATGCTTTTTTTGTTAAAGCAGCAGGACAGTGCTGTAAAAGTAGAATTATTTGCGGTAGGTCTACATTAATTTTTACGGATTTCGCGCTAAGATTGGGAAGTGCAAATTTAAGAACTCGCTGAAATATAAGCATGACTTCTTATGCGTGTTTTGGACGGGCTGAATTACGTGCAACGCAAATTTTAGAACCAGCGAATATGTTTTGGGGTCGCTCAGCGCAAACAAATTAATCACGCTAATTAACGGCGTTTACAGTATACAAAAGTCTAAACATTAGAAAAAATTGTTTATGAGCATTCAATATAAGAAAAGCCAATTCAAACAGGATAACGAGCATTGAAAAATTCCACTGTTTCCTTTTTGTTCGGAGGTTGAATAAAAATATACAATATCATTAAAAGAGTTTTTGAAGAAAAAAAATATAACAAGACTTCAAAACAAGACTAAAATGGAGTTAACAATTAATTTTTTTTTTATTTTTTATTTTTTTTTTTTGGGGGGGGGGTAGCTTGTTGTTAGGGCTCATCATTACTATGCGACTGCCCGTGCCCTCTAAATGTTTATGTTCGAGGAAATATTTATACATGTTTAGAGAGTGCGGGCGGTCCATTTGGCGATGCTTGCTCTGACTTTCATTGACATAATATTTGAATTGATCTTGCCTCCAGGATTGTTGTTCTTCAGAGTTACGAGAAATGTCAAGTGTAAGAGCTATTAAAAGAGCACACATGTGAGAGTTATGTACAGTAAGTTACAAGGCCCAAGAGTAATGATGGGTCAGAGAGCTCAACTCTAGAAGTTAATTTCCCATAATTAATACAGTACCTTTTATCATGGGTGTATGGCGCCGGGGATTAACTTGACGCAATGCCTTGTAGTGACACACCCTTTCAAGGGGCAACACATGTCGGAGGGTATGAAATGGGAAGCAGCTTCTGAATTGGGGCGAGCTTTTACTTTTTCAGAGTCACTTCTTTATTTTGGATTCATACTCCCATTTACTTTGCTGCCATGAGGTGCTAAAGTTAGCAGAGTTTGGGGCGCCCAGCCCATAGATGTGACTTTCTGTGATGCGTGATTATATTTAATTAATTGTAATAAAAGTACTATCCACTTTAACACTTGACTTTTGTAGCCGGGGCCATTTCAATGATGAGAAACATTTGATATCAAAGAAAAAGCAATAGCTCAGGACTGAATATTATCTTTATCACTAAATGCTATGAATTGATAATTTTTTCAAAATATGTTAAGTTTGTTGGTCCGCATCCCATGATGGTTACGACTGAAGTCCACCATTAACATGTAATTTGCCATTCACTGACACATGAAGAAATAGATTTACATACAGCATGTACAAACAAGCCAGTGTGTGCAATCTGTATTCAGTAGTAGATGTTAACATGGCATCAGGCCACGTGAAAACAAAAGTGCTTCTCCACCACTTGACATACCCTTACCCTTTGTGTACGTGTGAGCAATACCGATTCCCCATATTGCAGGAAGTTAGAGGGAGAAAGGTCGTTATAGTCATTATTCACTTCCTGGTCTAGCTAGAGTTCCCAGTATGTGATGTACGCATGTACTGTACTTCCCTAGTAGATGTATACATTAACAGTTCATATGATCTGCTGTATGGTCATCTCCGCCATTAACCCATGCCCCTGCAGTGTTTTCTTAAGGTCTAAATAAATCTGCTTTTTCTTTCAAATAGGTACATGTACAGTGTACCAGTTATTATTTTCCCCTACATAGTTTGAAGCGATAAAAGTGTATATTATTAAATAAACAACTCATGCAACAAAATTTTTACATGAAAATACCAATTATAAATCTTCACCCTTCATTGCCAATTAAGAGAGTTCAGTGATTTTTACAATTAAATTGTTCTAATGCATGAAGGACACAATGTATTGCATTCAAAATTTACTTAGATTTGATGTTATTGATGCTTTTTCCGCATGTGTTTCTTCGGTAATTCCTAGCATTTTAGATCAAACCAAAATTTTAAAATATCTCTTAAAGACCGTCATTACTACTGGGCCAGAAGGGATTAGACCACACAGGCACCGATTTGGGAAGTTTTCTATATAGAGGGAGCAAGTAGCTACAAGTAGGACAGTGGGGCTTTAAGGTGATGCTTAAAAACAAAGAAGAAGAATATAAGAAATAGGTTTTCAGGGGTCTTGTTAATTATTTTTGAAGGAGGTAATTTGAATTTTATAGGAGGTACCATCACTGCGAGGGAGCGAAGCGACCAAGCCCGAGGGAGCGAAGCGAGCGAGGGGGGAGGGTGTGGGAGGGGGGTTTCCCCCCTTCCTTCGGTAGGGACCTTTTGGGATTTTCCACTTGAAATCGTGCAATCTGGTGCATACCTAAGAAGAAAATTTGTAGTTATCTTTCCTACCTTGTATTACACATATATTGTAATAAACACACATATTGTTCATGTTTAATATTACATGAACAATCATAACTCATAAGAAAAGTTATTAAGTTGATAATTATTTATCACTTTGTACCATTACTTTGTAATTTTTAATTAAACTGAGATGATGCACCATACTCAATCTTTCTACATCATGATTTGTTGAATACATGTACAGTATTTAAATAATGGGCAGCAGAGGCTAGATTTTGATTTTTTTTTTACTTGTGACTTTTATTTGGCTCCCCATATGAATTCTCATTTAATTAATTTTTTTTGACATGAAATTATTGAATACATTTAAGAATTTACTTCAGTTCCTGTTCATTTTATAATGTTATATCACTGTTTTTCCTGACAAAGTGAAGACACTGTATATTTGTTTATTCAACTTTTTTAAGGAAATAAATGAAAATAAATGAAATGATTGCGATCGGAAGTTAGTTTTGAATATTCGCGGAGCGCGAGCCTGCATATATCATGCGAGCTAGCTGCGGGGATCCGCCGGGGACGGCCGTGGCCGGCCTAAACTCAGCCGAGTTCAAAACTCTGTTGCTGATTTGCGCATCTCAGAATCTAAAGTACGTTGTCTCTAGACATTGCACGCACGTGTATAGGCCCCGGTTTCCGTGATCTTCAAATATCAAATCGGCAACGGATAGTTTGGTTACAGCGAGCTAGCTTCAGTTTTGTTATGATCAGTGTGTATATATTTTGTGCAGTGCATGCATCGTCTTCTCGCGTGCACATCGGGATCGCAATGGGGTAGGGACGGGCGGGCTTGGCCGCCGCTCTGTGGGGGGAGAACTGCGATGTAACGTTAGATAGATAGGTCTAGGTAAGTACGGACGACGTCGCGTTCGTGATCGTAAGGGATTTCGTCGACTGCGGCCGTGTATGTGCGGCACTAATTATATCTTGGACGAAATTAAGGAAATTTTGGATTAGCATTGATTTAGATCTACTTTCTGTGATTTTTGCAAGGTTTATTATAGGAATTATAGCCGGTAAGAAACGAGTGAATAGGCGGCAAGTTTTACCGGTTACCGGCTTTAAACGACAGCCCTGGGTTTTTAGTTTCTGATGAATAATCTAACAAAATAATATTTTGTTTTTGTGAGTCATGCAGATATGTATGTACATAGAAGTATTGCCCTATTATCATTTAATTGCTTCTTTGGTTTAATGAACATATTTTTAAATATCTATGATATCACATCGATAAGAGATTGAATGTTAATTGATTTGGTCTATTTAAAAAATGAAATTGGCATGAATGCATATAGTTAGATGTAAAATGAAATGTAGATTGGATGGAATCATTCATTCATTTGAAAGAAACAACATTTTAAAAGTCAGAGAAAACTAATTCTTCATACCCTGTCATGGAAATTCAGTTTACTTTTTCTTTGCGATTGCTTGTGAAGCATATCATGTGTTCGGAGCCAGGAAGGCATCAAGTTTGTGTAAAAGCAAAAGCATTGAGAGTATGCTCTCCAGAAGACCATTTGTTGACTTGACTTTAATGAATTTTTACATTTTGAACATATTTCTTCTTCTTCTTCCAGGCTATTGGCTCCCTTCCACGTCACACTTATCCCAGTCTTCCAAAGCCATCACCATGGCCAAGCCCAAGGTGAAAACCGGCAACAGCAATGCCGTGGAAAAACTGACCCGTCGACCTCCCAAGAACGTGCTCAGGATCAAGATGGGCTGCACTGACAAGCGTAAGGTACGCAGCGGCAAGCTCAAGGATGTCCTCACCTCCCTGGAAGACCCCAACTTCATCATGGAACCTGATATGGATGCCTTTACCTGCACCGATGCAGAAATTGCCGCTCTGGAGCTGTCCGAGGACCTTATGAATCAGATTGAAGAGGTAGGTACATGTAGATGGATGATGCAGCTCCAGGTCGAAGATTTCCTTCCATAACATTTTACAAAGATCACCAACACCCACAAGTACTATGCACTAAAATCTTCAAATCAATATCTTTTTTGTATTTTACTTTTTTTCTTTTTTTCTTTTTTTTTTTTTTCTTTGTACAAGTTCTAAAGTTCACCAAGTTTTTACATCACTTAATAGTAATACTGTCTCATTGGTTTTTTCTTTTTGCTTACCTTAATTTTGTGTGTGTGTGTTTGTGTTGAGGACCCTTTTTTTCATTATCATTTACTGATACTGTTCTGTGGTTAGTTATTACAGCCTACAACTGCTTATAATTTGTTGCTTGGATTTAAAAAAAATAAGCATTTACTATTAGACAGATGAATATATGAATATGGATTTTGATTTCATTCCTTATTCAAATGAATTGAGTATGAATTTGAGTACAATGATTGTGTTGCAATTTATTAGTATGATAATCAGAGCTAGTACCACGAAGCAGAAAGATATAGACAGGGAACGATATCAGTAACCGCAGTAATTTTAAAAGACTTAACATTTGTTTCTGTGTATGTTCTGTAACAGATTCAGATGGATGACGTAGACGTAGATGATGACGAGGATGACGTCACTGTCAAAGATTCAGGGCGAGGGTTTGAAAAGCTCTCTACCTCTAAGAAGCTGCAGACCATGAAGCGCAACTCCAAGACTGGCCAGTACGAGTGCCCTTACTGCGTCTTCTGCTCTCCTTACTACAGCGCCGTGGCCAGTCACACCCTCATCCACACAGGTGAGAAGCCATTCCGTTGTAAGATCTGTGGATACCGTGCTCGGCAGCGAGGTCACGTGGTCGTCCACATGCAGATGCACGAGGAGCAGAAGCCGTATATTTGCGTCAAGTGCGACTACTCAACGACCCAGCCGTCTCACCTTCGGGTGCACATGAGGGTGCATGCCGACGAAGAGGAGCAGGACGAAGGGGATGGCAACTACATCTCAGAGCAGTTGGCTTCGCTCAAGGAACAGATGAAGAGCGAGGAGGAGAAAATGCAGCTGTTCTCATGCAACCAGTGTGATTACGTAACCAAGCGCAAGCACAACCTCATACAGCATCTTGCCGTCCACACAGGAGCCAAGCCTTACAAATGCGATCTGTGCGACTACTCTTCCAGTCAGAAAGGTCACCTGAATGTTCACATCCGCACCCATACCAAGGAGAAGCCCTTCAAGTGTCCCAAGTGCCCTTTTGCATCCACGGTGCCAAAGTCCCTACGTGAGCATCTTCAGATGCACTATGGACAGCGCCCTCTCAAGTGTCCTTACTGCTCTTTCTCTTCCAGCCAGGCGTTTTCCATCAAACGTCACATTGCCCTGCATGAGGATGTCAAGTCCTTTTCTTGCAAGTTCTGCAGCTACAAGACGACCGTTGAAGATGATTTCAATCACCATAGGAGTATTCATACCCAGCAAGCCTCCTACAAGTGCACCCATTGTTGTTACGAGTCTCCTTTCAAGCACATCTTCGACACCCACATTCTGACGCATACCGAGACTTTGGGCATCACTGCCGAGAACCGTGTCCCCAAAGGAAACATTCCGTCTATGCGTTCCAGACAGGGTGCGAAGAACCGCCTGCGCAACACCAAAAAGAATGAGGTTCATGATGATCCGGAGTCTGGTAGGAAACCGGAGAACGAAAGCCTTTCCATCCACCCACCAACCACGTTGTCTTCCAAGGAGCCTAAAGCAAGTCCTGTCCCTGGGTCGGAACCTGAGGACTTGATGGTCGATGTGGACTATGAGGACGATGATGATGACTATGACTACCTAGAATTCACCAAAAAGCCCAAGGCCATCCGAAAGCAGAATTCTCCAACACCTGCCGATGCCACCCGCACCGTCTCGACTGCCATGCAGACCATGCCTGAGACGGCGGTCGAGCTTCCGCCAACTCCAACCCTCTCCGACAAGTATGCTCCTTCTCTTCCCGACATTGCCACTCCTTCCTTTAATGACGGTGCATCCCAGCAGGATTTCATGGAAGCCAAGGCTGAACTCTCCCTAGAGGTCATGGAAGCTATGGAAGGCATCGTGGTGGAGAACCCCATGAACAAGCTCTTCACCTGTGAGTATTGTGATAAGGAATTGATCGGCCAAGAAGACTGGCGTCGGCATGTGTCGCGTCACTTCATGGAATGGCCAGAACTCAATTGATTGTGATCCACTTTCTCTAAAATTCCTGATGCTTAAAACAAAATGTACAGATCCCTAGAGAACCATCTTCCTTTTAAATTTGCCTTGCATTTCTTATGCTATGTCTTCCACAGTTTTTGTATGTCTGTTTGTTTGAATAAGAAAAAGCATCAGTTATTTTCTGTGGTAGTTGATATTTGAAGTAGAAGTTTACACTACCATGTCCCTTTCAAATGGCAAACAAGAAAATACTTCATGAAGATTATTTCTCTCCTGGATATCCCATTTTGGAGAAGATATGGGTGGACTTGGAATTGGCGTTTAGTTTGCTAGTCTAACGAATGTGAGGAAGAGGAAGCAGAAGAAAGTGTCAGAGGAGTTCTTAAAAGCGATGAAGTATTACAAAAAATGTACAGTGTATGTAAAATATTTAGTGGAAATGTTGTGTGTCTTGACACAAATATTTATAGATATAGGATTATGTAGCCTGGTTTAAAGAAAACAGGATGATAAGTTAAAGTTAATATGTCCATATTTAAGTGCATGCCAAAGATAAGATGAATTATTTTGCCAATGATTTCATCAATTCTCCATCAGTATTGGTTATTAAGATGTTGACTCAAATTGCTGATGGAATTATATTTTGGAGAGAGATGAATTTATTTGATTGATTTGAATAGCTTCCTGTTATGTGGAAAAATGGCCTACCAGCCCTGATCTCGATAGTGTATCGTACAAAGAAGAACAGTCCAGCAATAGGAAAACTAGATTTACTTTTGGATTTCAAACAACAATGATTTTAAGCCGCAGTTGTGTTTGAGTAAGTGAAAAAGAGTACAGTTTTTTCCTCCTAGAGAGTTATATTTTTATAAATCATAATACAGTTTTCAAGCTTTATAGGTATTTCTGATCATGTGAGAAAATTTAAATTTAAAAGTCTTCCTTTCTAACATAAATTGTGCCTTCTAATCATGCTGGTAATATTTTGATATTTGTTCTTTTAAGAAAATGCTTTTGTATTCTCTTAAATGTTTAAAACCATGGTGCTTTTGAACTTTTTTTAATATGTTGTGTAAGAGATATTGTTATATGTTGTAAATCAGTGTGGATTCATTTACCGGTAGTCGATTTTCAGTAGAGAAATGTGTGTTGGTGTGATTTAGAAATAGTGATGAAGTTTATTGAGTAGCTACAGTAAATGTACAGTAAACTGTTTGCATTCACTATCGTTTTTGTGTGTAGATTACCTTTTCTAGATTGAGAGTCTTGTTTTATAATTTATGTTGTGTCTACCATGTAATTTTGTATTTCTTTCTTTCAATTCCATTTGAATTCCATTCTTATTTTTATCATGAATCGTGTATATACTATGTAATCATATGTACCAATATTGATAGATGTAACACATTAATTACCCTAATAGTATTAGTAGTTTTCTTTTTATCTGAATTAACAGCCCATGAGATTGAGTAAAAGGGTAGAATTTCAGAATGAGTCTTGAGATTCACTTACTTTTGATTACTTCCATAATCCATATTAGACGATGCTGGGATCGTCTAAAAATTCATTGATTTTCCCTCAAAATATTTAAATGCAGCATAAATCAACCCTTGTATTGTTATTTTGGTAAATACAATTATATTTCAGCAGATACATGTACAAGTCTCATATGCAGCATACATTTATGTCCAGTTTGACCAGAAAATTATCAGATCATGGAATTTTAACTAATTCATACTACCAGTATTCTTCTGGAATTTTTTTCCAAGCCATACTTACTAGCAAGTGGAAATTTATGGTGTTACTAATGTGTATACGTACATGTTCAGATTAGGTATGACTAAACTGCGTAAGAACTATAATTTACAGAAAATTGCCTTTTTAATAATTACCTCAGGTGTCTAAAAAAATGGGATACAGTTTACACTCATGAAAGATGACTTTCAATTTTAGGCTGATTATAAGAAAACTTCAATTTAATTTTCTAATTCTTTTTGGATATTCTTCAAATGAATTGCTGGGTCCATCTGAGGCACCAATGTATTTATGTTACAAGACATTTATTTACCTTTATGTACAATGAGGGGAAATCATCATGTGGTGAAAGGGTGGGGGGGCATTGTCATGCAATGGACCATTGGTCCTATAGTGGTGCTATTAATAAATACCTAACTAAACATTCTAATGTACATTTTAATTATAAATTTATCTCAGTTTGTGTCCACTGTCTTCATAACACACCCAGGATTTTGCCTTAGTTTCGATTGAGACAAATATTGGTATACTGTATGTTGTACATGTAGCTGTTAGTACCATGTACATACATGTACATTGTATCGACCTTGAAGCTATGTGCAGTGATACCAATAGCAGCGCCTTGCCATTACAATGGTTTGGCCTTTTCATGCTGCACTAATCCATTATGAATGTCTACGTCTACATCTAAGCAAGACGAACACTCACCGATACTATTACCAACCTAACCTACAAGTTTCATACCAGCAACTCGTAGGTAGTCTACTAAATCAGGCCCTTTAAAAAATAATATATCGACCACACCATTTCTGTTGTGCTGATTACACACAAATGTCTTTTAGAAAGATATTCACAAGTTCTTATCAACAATATTTAAAAACTAGCTGAAACCTGAAAGTTATTGATATGGTGAAGAATGCAGTAAACGATATCAGACCATCTACAAAGCACTAATATCAAAGCAATGTAAAAGCATCAATGCATGGATGCATATATGAGACTTTTAATACATGTACATCATTGGTTGACCTGACTGTCACAAATTCTCAAAAGTTGTTTTGCTTGTATCTTTGTTAAATTATGCATATTCTATTAAAATTAGAAAATTGTAGGGTGTATGTCAAGTATTAGTAATCATGAATATTTTCTAAATTATTGCACTTTGTGAAATGATATTTTCCATCATCACCATAGCAGTAAGAATTCAAGACTACCTTCAAGCTTGTGTAAACAGGTTTGGTAATTAGACTACTGCAGGTAGCCTTATTGCCTACTAGTCATGTAACCTTATCTTGGAACCCACTACCAGCACAGCCAAGATATGCAGGGTGTTTGATTACAATGGCCTAGACTATTAAAACCCACTTGGTACTTGTTTAAAAGAAGATTATGCAAATTATTTTGGACAGTTGAAAGACGAGGAGAGATCAAAAGGAGTACTTTGGCCAGTGTTGGACCCCATGGAAAAGCATACATAATGATTTAATTTAGAAAGGTAATTAATGCCCCCCCCCTTTTTTTTCTTGGAGGGAGAGAGGGAGGGAGGGGGTGGGTGGTAAAGCTTGCAAATACATGTTTGCTGATAGGAAGTTTTTATCTTTGAGAACGGGACAGATGTTTAAGGTTTTCAACATTTAGTTCAGGTAAATATTCAGTAGTCGAGTAAAAAGTGTTTTGGGCATCATGCGGTTCCAACAACCCTTGTTTTAAAATTGTACATTCTGTTGCAGATTTTACATAGCTTGTATATAAATTTTAAACCAACACAAGGGCCACGTAACTTCTTACCTACAAATGTACCATACATACATCATGCTCCCAGAATACATGTGGCTTCAAACCTATTTATCGCCTCGACAATCTTCATAAGAGGATACCAGTAGATTTCTTTTCCCCCACCATGTGCAACCCAACGAGGATTTAACCAGATGTCATGTTTGTAATGGGATGACAAAGGCCGTGAATACCTCGGCATGTGTTTGATCACGGTCGTCTCTGTGCACCGTCGTGGCTAGGCTGGCTCGTCTTACTTGCAGGGGTAGATGAGAACTCATTATCTATCGCAGCTACATGTACATGTACATGTAGGCTTGCAACCCATTTAAAGGTGTATGTGTGACATATTTCACATGTCTTGATATATTAAGTACCGGTACATCTAAGAGATAAATAGAAAAAGTGTTGTATAATCCTTTTTGGAATAATCTTGATAGCTTACTTTATTTAGCAGGGGTAGATGAGAACTCATTATTGTTACAACAAATAGGCTGGCAACTTATTTAAATGTACATATAATATGTCAAAACATTATTTTTTTTGTAACGCTCGCAGAGTCGGAGGAAAAACCATCACAACTACACAATGGCTGTTTACATGTATGTAGAACCATCCATTTGAATAATGTATCAAAGCATTGAAAATGAAAAAATAGCGATAGAATCGTGTTAATTTTTGTGTGTAGGGAATCCTCTTGATATATTCCTTTAACCTACATGTGTAGATGAGGACTCATTTGTTCTACAAATGGACTAGCAACTCATTTAATGTTCAGACTTGGCATGGTTAGGCGATTTCAAAGAACCATTGAGGCTCCAGGTAAAAATTTCTGTTTGTAAAAGGCCGACTAATATTTGAGGGTTAGAAAATGTGACGGAGCAAAACAATAGCTACATCCCCCTCCCTCACTGACATGGTAGACATATATTGTACGACACTGAAATCTGATGTGCTTAGCCTATCACCCTTTCTTAACCACTGCAAAGCTAGAGGAATAGCAAGATATTTGTTAGATATTTAAGAATTACATGTATTTACATGCAATGATGAGTCAAGCAAAAATAAAAGTGAGAGACCAATTTCTACAAACATATCTTGAAATGATACATGTAGCTCAACATACGAGTGTTTTATGCATTGACTTGTTGGATACAATCTGATATTGATGTAGCAAGTAGTACTTACAGCGCACCTCAGCTCGAGCTATAATCAAGCTTTGTATTCAGGGGATCAATTTCAACAAAGGAGTCATTGTATGAGAAACTAGACTTATCTTCACAATCTAAACTAACCCTAGCAGTGGAGTTTCATTTATGGGCTCTGAATGAAAAGCAGTAATCAATCTTATGTTTATTGTCTGTCTAGAGCATGAAGGGTGTTATCTCATTCATTTCAACACCAGAGTTAACGCCTTTTTGGCTCTGAAAAGACGGTAAAGAACTAATGAACATCTCCCTGTAATGACACGATGAAACTGATACCAGGTTCTAGCAGTGAATAAGGGCTTGAATTATGTGTTAGCATCTACTGCTGCTAGCTAGAACAGAAACCTGTACTCTTTTTCTACTCGACTACTCAATAAATAAAAAAGTATTGATTCTACAGTATTTAAGTATGCCAAGGACATGTAGGTACCCTAAATGGTGAGAAAACAAAAATACAAATCCATGGATATATGTGTGTACTTGGTATTTAAAGCTGGTGTTGAGTTCTGGTCATGGATCGCAGATTGAGAGACACTCCCTTTACGTACAGTTTGTAGTTCTGAATGAACTTGCAGTAGATTGATTGTGTGGACCACCATATATTAACTAATTGTTTAGGATTCATGAAACTTTCTGAAAAGGGTACAAAAAGGGTCTTTCACTACCTTCTACATGTTCTTGTTTTCATGTTCAATATAGGTCAACTGTAATTTTGTGTTAAAACCTTGTCTTCTGGAGAGAAAAGATAAGGTGCAAGTTTTGATATCCTGATACATACACTATACAGTCACGTGTATATTAGATACAGAGTGAAGATCTGGGGATACAAACCTGGGTTCTTGAATAGGAGAATGATTTTGTATATATCAAGGTCTGTTCTGTAATATGATGTGACATTCCATTACAGGGGATTCATTGCCGTGCCAGAAATGATAAAACAGAATTAAAATGAGTGTCAAAATGTATTTAGTAACCAAGGCAGACGAAACAATACTCCTATTTCTACAGATGTACATGTACGGTATATTGATTGTCTGCAAAATCCTTGATAGGCCGTTGAATTACGATTTAACTGATTTGACTTTTATTTATGAAATATACCGGTAATGAGATTATGTCTTATGGATTAACATTTTCTTTGTTATTATTTGTAAATGCAAACTGTGGCTATTGAATGTATTGTCTGGCAGGGTACATTCATTTTGGTTCTGCCATCTTCCCACAACCCAATACATTTTGAATACTTCATTAATTTTCGTCTCAGGGAACTGGAAAGTTGTTTTAGTTTGAAAATAATATTTTGGATGAATTTCTGATGAAGTCAATTACATGTATTTCAAATTGATTTGATTTCTTTAGATGTTGACAAGTATTCTCAAAAGATTTCACTCAGTATGTTATAATATGCATTGATATTCAAAATGTTGAAAGGATGTACAGTGTATTTCATTTAATTTTCATCAATCATGTCTCTCTTCAATTTAAAATCTTTCATTTTCGTTATATATAATATGAAATGCAGTGTGTCAGAAAATATAGCCATTATTAGCTTTCTCCTCAAGATGTTTTGTACCTCATAATCTCAAAAGTATTCTGTGTACCCACTACCCAATATAGTCATCATTACTCCGTTTTTGTGTTATTTTTGTTTCAGATTCAAATATGCATGCAAATCCATGAGAGAATATCTCCTATTGCACATTATTTTTATACTGATATTTCTACACATTCCTTTGTGTGATTGGAGAGAGAAAAGGTGTCGTTTTATATCAAGGGCATATTCTTCCCAATATGTGAGGCTTTGTCGTAATAATTGAGTAAAATATAGTTATACCCCAGTCGTACCAAGCAAAGGTGTGTCCAAGGTGTTATATCTACATCTGTGCCTTATTGATTTGGCCTTTGTGCCTCAATTTGAAGCCTTTTCATAATCTGTTCAGCTATAAAAAATGTCTTCTCAACATTTATGTAAAATCGTCTTGTAGTGTGCATGGCAACTCTAGAGATGTGGTGTGATAACAATGCAAAGGAAAGAATATTGCAAAGGTCAGTAGTTATTAGTAACCAAGGAAAAAAGGAAATTGTACATTTTATTTTTTAGTTTGAAAAAGCAGGCTCAACTTGAGTCTGGATCATGGATGCATAATTTGATAATAAACTGATGCTGCTTAATATTTCTTGCTGTAGTTGTGGTTCTTGTTATGTAATAATGTGCATGTGCTGGTATCAGAGAGAGGGAGAGAGAAAGAAAGGGGTGGGAGCGAGAGAGGAGAGGGGAGGGGTGGAGGAGAGAGAGAGAGAAAAAAAAGGGTAGGAGGGAGAGAGAAAGAAAGCAAAGAGTAGGAGCGAGAGAGGGGAGGGGGTGGAGGAGATAGAGAGAGAGAGAAATAAAAGGGTTGGAGCGAGAGGGGAAGGGGTGGAAGAGAGAGAATGAAATGGAGAGATGAAGAGAAGGGATAAAGGGAGATGGAGAGATAAAAAGATAGAGAGAGTCGAGAAGAGCAACAGAGTGAAAAATGACCAAACATGTCAATTTAAGTTGTATCAACTTGGATATAGCAAACACTTTTCTGGAGGATGGGGATTTTGCTACAGACATATGTAAGGAGAGTCGGATAAATATATTCTGCTTTAAACTATATGGGTCATCATTCAAATTATTTAGTAGTCAATAAAGTAAATGCCCTTTGGGCTCTCAGCAGAACAATGTCAACAAAAAAATGTATTGGTACAATTTAGAAGGAAACTTGAAAGACAGAGGGAGAGAGAGAGAGATGATTGGAAATGCTAGGAAAGTAGAGAAACATATTGGATCAAGCAAGTTACAAAAGATAGGACCAATAATAATTTTTAAGGTCTGCATCACTAATGATGAATCTTTTATTGTTATAATAATCTTTTGTGATAGAACTTTCCCCTTTCTTGTGTACCTAAATTTCTAAACATCTCTCTTTACGTGCCATATCCTGAGACGATGACGACTATGTTCTATCTTCCATATTCTAAGAAGCACTTCATTCTCCCCGAGATCAATTCCACTTTCACAAATCCCACTCCTTAAGCTACTCATCCACAGAATCCTCCTTCTACCCATACTCCTCCCCTCTATTCTTCCAGTCAGTGCAAGATTTTCCAAACCATTCTTTCGAATCACATGACCCCAAAAGCTCTTTCTAAACTCATTTAAGTCTTCTAAATGTGAGGAAGACTGATCAAAAATACCCAAGCTAAAATTTGCCCTCTTTTGCCTTGGGTCACCATTTTCTTTCTCTTCTTTTATTTTTCCTGTCTGTGTGCCACGTCATTTGAAGTGTTCACAGTACATGTATTATACAAATACAACCATACAATTCAATTTCAATTCTTTGACTTGGATGAAATGTTTTAATAAACATATTTTCACAGAAATTGTGCATTCATAATTTTCTCATCAAAGTTTAACTTCCACACATTACAGTCGTTTCCCTTTAAAGATAAAAGGAGAAAACGAGAATACACACACATATAAAGTCTGCTTTGCAAACTGACTTTGATTGAGAAAAAAAATAACAATACTGACATGTACATAGACAAGTCCTCATTGTTCACATGTAAAAAAAAAAAAAAAATAGTTTAGCCTTAGAAGTATATACTCATTTTTTTACATAAATGTACCACATTAAGCCTACATCTGATTTTCATAGCGTACTGAAAGCTTTATAGTTTAATACCTAATGGTATACTTAATCCCACGACCATACATACAAAGAAAATACAATGACAGGAATTTTGACAGAAACATTCTGAAAGAAAAAAAAAGGAAAGATGTCTTTATTCAGACAAGATTGATTCCTTCTTATCCAATATGAAGGCTAAGTGCATTACTACCATTGGTCCAATTTGTCCAGCATAGCAACTATTTGTTGCCATTTGAAAATTGATTCCATTTACACACAAAAAAAATATAACACCCTAGACAACAGTGCATGTTAGGAGGTGGGGAAATCCTGTCATAATATCAAAATTACTAATACAAAAAAACAAAAAAAATTACTGGTACATCTTCTCAAAATAACATTTTCTCTACTGGCTCATCTTCAGGTCATCCAAATAGTTATCTACAGTTTCACCACATGATGGCGCTATATTAATTTGTTGTACATGACATACTAATGATACAATCTAATAATTATGTATCAGAAGCCATGTAACACAAATTTTACAGAGCTTTTCCCATAAAAACAAAATTTCACAATCACCAAAAATCAATTGATATTTTTTCAAAGGATTGCAGGAAAGCGTGTGTAAGTAATGCATATATGCTTTCAATTCAGTGTAATACATATTTTTCTTACATTAAATGTGTTATAAGATTCACTTGGGAGAGAGCATATATAAAGTGTTAATTTCCATCATTTACAGGCAAAGGAATAAACTCAAGTACACCGCATGGCAATATTATTCATAAATTCATTGATTAACCTTACCTTGCTCTTTTTTCTTCATCAGACAAACACAAATGAGAGGGGGAATCTGGTTTTGTAAAGGGGTGTGGTTTTAAGGGGCCGACAAAGATTAAGCTTTGGACAGCTGAAAAGAACCACTCATAAAGGATATCCCAAATCAATAATACATTTTTATCACAGAGAATAAAAGGAAGCTTTTGTGAAGAATAGGAAAGATAATTTGTATACTTGGAAATACTTTATACATCTTGAAGACTTAGCTTTGCCATGATCTTCCACAATAATAGTACAAGAACTCATCGCCATAATTTTTCATTATCAAATTATGATCATTATTACTTTGCATGTGATTCACAGCTTCAACTGATTGGGGAAAATATAAAGCAATTATACCATTGCCTTCTTATTACTGTAGCTCATCCCCAAGCATCACTGCCTGCCATAGCAGGACGCACTCTATCGAATCTCCTGAAATAGTTCATGAAGAATGTTTGCAACGTAGGTAAGATGATTTTCATCATCATCTTGAGGTTTCTGCCTCTGCCTTTGCCTTTGCTTTGTCCTTTTGTCTCACTCCTGTCTCTCGGAATTCCTTCCTTTCGGCCAAATACTCTTTCTTGCACATTTCAAAGAACTCTTTGTTTTTGTAACTGCAAATAAAAATTTACAAAAATGTAATCAACATATCATCGAAAAATAAGTGTAAATTCTCAAAACACAGATATCAATTAGACATTACTGGTACTAAATACGATATAAATACAACCAAATAGCAAAGGTTATCACATTTATTTCATCCAACTTGTTGCAGTCCTTGCAAAACAAATATACTCTCTCTCTCTCTCTCTCTCTAAGTGCCATATCGTTTGACTGTGGCAATCATGCTGTTCCACAACACTCGGCTCCTAGCCTTCTGTATTAGTACCACTCCCAGTTCTTTCACTCCTCCCTCTTCCAACAATTTCTGCAGACTGTCCATCCAAAGTATCCTCCTTCTTCCCCTACTCCTTCTTCCCACAATTTTCCCTGTCAAAGCAAGATTCTCTAGGCCTTCTTTACATGCAGAGCTGCCAACCTTGTGCGACCAAAAAAAGGAATCATGATGGCAAAAAAAAAAGGAATTTCAAGCAACAAAAAAAGGAATTCATCAAAAACGAAACTTACAACCCCGCCGACACACTTCCAATGCAGAAATGTTCATTCATCATGCTGTTTTTTCCATACAAGCAGGTAACTTTTTTGGTAGATATTTGGGTATTATCGGCATTTCCTTTTTTTTTTGAGAATATTTTTCTCTTCAAGTATGTTTTAAAATTAGTTTTCTATTGAATTTGTGATCAATCACCATTTTAGGGCAGTTGTTTGACGTGTGGTATGTAAAAAAAAAAAAATGGTTGGCAGCTCTGTACATGTAATGTGACCCATGAACTTCAACTGACATATATACACAATAAATAAATAAAATTAATTTGGTTTGAAAAGCCCATGTGAAACCCCTTTCCTCTTTAGAGACATTTGCTATCTTCAGTAGAGGAAAATGTACTGCAATTGGATGTGAGGCATATTTCCTATAAAAACAAAATCTCAAAACAAATTCATGCTTTGAATGGAATTAGTTATCTAGTCCTGTTAATTAATATAAATTAAATAAATATGTTATTTGCATCTCTGATGTCATGTGTATGTCACTATGATAGCAGGACAATATAATATTGAAGGTTACACGAACAAGAAAATTCTGAAATAGTCCTAAACTGCCCATCTTTTGATTAGAATCTATGAACTTGGTCCTGCAGCTGGGAATGATCCCAAGATATTAAATGTATCCCAAAGACTTTCAATGATCCAGGCAGCGTTAAGTCTTCATCTACTAAAGATCATATCAATCAAATGACCCTCTGGATTTTGAAAGAATGTGCAACAGTGATTTGAACATTTACAGATGGAATTTTTCTGGGGAGGTTCTTGTAAATTCAAAGCTTCAAATGGATACCTGTACCTCATAATTGATATTACAAGGTGATGTGACTTCTGTGGTCTAAAAAAAGAAGACACAATTAACTGTGAACTATAATCAAACCTATCACAAAGCTGCCAATCGACATGTAGATTTTGACTTAAATATCAGTCTGGAAAGCATACAATATCCTGCAATTTTGATATCCCTACTCCATGACCACTCTACACTTCAGTCTAAAAACAGATATTGAAAATTGTATTTTCAAATCCAACCCTAATAAAATATCATTTGGAAGCTAGGTCGTAAGGGGTGGCCTTGTAGCAAGGCTCAATACTTCATCCCTGTTAATTTTTAATTTTTTTTTTTTTTTTTTTGGGGGGGGGGGGGGGGAGGGATAAAGGGTACCGGATGCCTACTAATGACCAGTCCGGTTGAGGGGAAATAGGAATGAGGTGAATTACTACTAATACTTACTATCCAGAGATGCATTCCTTCATCGCTCCGTTCTCCTTCCGGCATGAATAGGCCATGGTCAGTCCTTTCTCCTTACAGCATTTTGTGAATGCTGGCGATAAAAGCAAAGAATTTTTTTGTTTGACATTGTTACAACAAATTCTATCCATCGAATATAGCCGATGTCAACTGTTACATGTATGAAGTCTCAACACTGAAATTAGGGAAAAGGGTGCTGGGACACCCAACTTCCGTTCCATTTGTATCGGCATAGATTGTATTGCCTTTGTGCATGTGCCATGTGATTGCCATGTGATTTCTTTGTCGAGTTTCGACATCAAGTTTTCATTGATCTTTTAAAAAATAATTCTTCATCCATGTTTGTATGTATTTTTTTTTTTTGTATCACAGACACATATTCTCTTGATAAGGAAGAAAATTGATTCGCACGCCTATAACACAGGGTACCACAGGGCAGAGCTGCCAACCCTTCCAGATTTGTCGGGAGACTCCCAGAAAATCCACCAATCTCCCGATATTTCCGACACACATAACAAATCTCACGGATTCTTACGCTTATAAAAAAAAAATCAAGTGGGGTTTCATGTTATGTTAGTGTAACCTCACACATGTGTGAGCAATTTCATGTTGACTTTCTTTGATCTAGTCTAGTAGATATCATATTTTCAAGATCTTTGCAAACATCTCAATGTGAATGTGTACTTGATAAGCTAAAAATAAGGTTATAATTAAAGCTCATTTGTTCCTGTTTTTATGCAAAAAGGAGTCATATTTTGTTGAAAATCTTCAACTACAATTACCATCAAAAAACACCATTGGGCCACTGAATCTCTGAAACCTCACGGATTCCTTCTAGATCATACCTAAATTTACTGTCAAAATATTCAAATATTAATAAAAACTTGTGCACAAAAAGGGTGTCTGTTTCAGTGATCGATATGAAATCATTTTATTAAGTCGATCAAGTAGATTGATTATATTTATGTTTAGCGCCATCTGGAGGCTACTAAATTTGTGTGAAGAAATGGCACCCTTTTTGATATCCAGTGGATAAAATCTGTTGATATTGGAGGCATCCTTGTGTAATATGGATGTTAGATGCACTTAAGAAGGCAGAATGCAGGTATGTAATGATGATATGTGATGAACGTTGTATATAAATGCTGTAATGATGCGATATTCTATGATTAAGTACCTTTCATTCGCACCTAACTCGCTGTGTACATTACATGGATGTAACTTACATTGAACAGTAGCCGAGACGGTCGGCTCACATACCGAATGTTATTGTTATGTAATGTAGGCTACACTACGGCATGTGATTGAAAGGTACACGTATGCAAGAATGTAAACAAAGATTTGCCTAGTTTGAGTTAATGTACAAAGATGAGTACTTGGGGTGCATAATATGAGAAAGTTGTTATATGATTTATACAAGTTTATATTGATAATTAATAGATGGTTTAGTTGTAAAGATACATGCTGTAATTATGAACAGAAGTGATACAAAGAATGTATGTCAGAAGTCTGACTTAATTCAATTAAGCATACATGTACTGGTAGTAACAAATAGTTAGAATTGTGTTTAGTTTATATGCAGTACAAGTTAATGTGTGAGATCAGGAAAAGAGCTAAAACAAAGGTTAAAACAAGGGGTTAATTAGCTGTAAGGTGCATATTAATGATAAGAGTCACCAGGTTTTCTCTAAGCATATGTATATTCATGAACAGTTGATTTATGATCCGTTCAATCTATTTTCATTTGTGCAGTTTTTACGGAGCATTTGGAGCATTGAGAGAATTGGAACAATAAAGAAACGACCAATAACAAAGTCAAAGATGCTTCCGCTAGAGTGTCAGAATGACTAAAAACAAGGAGCTCCAGGGGGCTCTGCCCCCTGTACCCCACCCAGCAATCGCAATTCCTCGATCGCTAGGTTCAAACACTCGCTACACAAAAAATCAAATGTTGGCAGCTCTGGCATTGGGAATCGGTATGGGGAGATTACAGCATACAAACAAATATGCATTTCGAAGAGCCATTATAACAAATTCCAGCACACATAAATGTAAAAATAATTAGTTACACGTACTTCATTGCCTATCCGACCAAAATATCATGACACTATCAGTTATTCAAATTTGTTATTGTGTCTGTTTCAATAATAAATGGGTTTGAAGGATAATATCCCCACCTCATAACAAAATATTTCTTTACCTGATACATATAAACAGCAATATCATAGCTAAGCTTTTGTGTATTCCATCAAAAAAATATATACAAATCTGGACTAATGTTTATTTTTTTTGTACAGAAAATTACATTAAAAATCTAATAAAGAAATAAATAAACATAACTAAATAACTATATTATTATTAAGCATATTAAATAGACAGAAATAAAATTGAGAACATCTAGATTTTACTCAAAATGTATTACCGGTACTGTAAATTAATACTTGTTATTGTTGATAAATAACCTACCCGTATATTCTTATTTGATATTAATCTTTAAAATGTGACAAAAACATAAAACATTTATCCCACTTTTGCGAGTCATTTCTTACCATCACAATAGTCTGCACATCGTATTTTGGCATACTCCCTCATCTTCTTGGGGATAAGTACCTCAACCTCCACCTTTCTGAGGAATTCCTCATCCTCTTGCCAAGCTAATAAGGGGAAGGAAAGAAACAAAACAATGACAACATCCAAATATTTACAAATTAGCTGTAAACACTGAATAGAGTTGAATCTGGTTTATCAAACTATTTAAAGGGAAACCCAACTCTTGTAATATAGGTTCATTTGAAAGAAAGTAGAAAATCCGAGAAACACAATGCCGATGGAAAAATGTTAAAAACAAATCAGACCAATAATAAGAAAATTATGAATCTTTGAAATATGAGATCGCAACAGCTATGCGAATCTCAAATTGGTAATTTTGTCAGTGAATTTTGACAAAGTGACAGACAACTCTCCCATTTGTCATGTACTAATTTGTGTTTTTCTCCAAAGTGCTTTCACCCTTGGCCTTGGGGCACTACTTAAAATATATTATGGAGAGCAAATTAGATCCTCTTAAAAAAAATACATTAAACTCATTTTGTGTGTTGGAACAAATGGGGGAAATCCTCCTCCAGGGCATTGTTTCATGAAACCGTCATAAGTACAAGTTCACCGATATCCCATTGAAATACGTGTATTAAATTTAACACGCATTTCAATGGGACGTCGGTGAACTTGTACTTTGACAGTTTCATGACACTATGCCCCTGCACTACACCACAGCGACATCCCTGATTCAGCCAATTTTAAGCTCCCATTTGTAATGCGATTACAACTTTCAATTTTTTTTTTTTACTTTCTTGTTTTTCAGATTTCATTCAAATTTTCACCAGTAATGTATGCTCTTCTGATTTTCTGCTTGCTTTCATAGTTGTTTGCTCTTAAGTCAAGGTCAGATTTCCCTTTAAAAAGCCCCTTTTAGTTTTAAGACAGGACTTGTGCAAATTACCCCAAGAGGCAAAACCACAGATTTTGTTTACACATGTAGACATCTTACTTTCTGCATTAATCACTGTCAAAGTGCTTCATGAGTACCTTTTGCTTGCCCTCTTGAAAAAAATACTTTCATCTGTGCATAAATAAATACCAATGCAATCAATACACGGTGGCGACGGGCGATTCGCCCCCTAAACCTCTGAAATCGCCACGGTAAAAATCAAGACGAGGGCGAAAAAAAATCAATATATCTTGAAAAATCGCCCCCGCCATAAATTGATATTCCCTAGGAATTAATAAATCAATTTATTGATGTGTCTGAGTGAAATCTCCGTTCCAACTACCAACTCCAAAACTAGAAACTTCCATCAATATTTTAAAAGTTTTGTGAGTTGCAGCGGATCGGCGGTCGTACCTACTGTAGCTAGATCTACGGCGGTATCCGCCTGCCTGCGCCTAAGCTCCCGGCGGCCGGACAGGCCACCGGCACCGATGTAGTTTCGTGCACAGCATGAATGCATACGTAGTTCGCACACGTTCACAATACACAGAAACGTACTAGCTCAGCTCCAGCGCGCGCCCGCACGCTCCTAGTATGAAGCAAATAAGTATTTGCGAGTGACGAGAGCTGAACTGCCAGCGACCAAATTGGTACGTAATATGTTTATTTAGTCTTTTTTCTGGCCCTAATTTTTATCATGGACAATGCAATCCCATTAAAAAAAATGTTATTCCGTCTAAAATTGTGTTATTTATAAGTTAAAACCGTTAAATGCGAGTATATTTTTACTGTTGTCCCACATACTGATATATTTGTTGTCACGAAACGTGCAAAATCAATGCCGGATTTTTTTCTGTAAAATCGGTATAAAGCAAGTTTCGTACACAGAAATTGAATTTTGTTATAAAAAAAACGTAAATAAATATATAAAGGATGTTCCTACTCCTCAGAATTTTTCTTACAACTGTTTAATTAAATTAAATTATTTATATACGATCGATGCCAGGCCAATTGTCATGAGTGATGACATCAATTTCTGTCTACGAAATGAAACTAGCTTTGGCTTGGCCTTTAGAATTAGAGTCTATAAAAAAAAAATAAGGCCATGATTTTGCATGTTTCGGCATAACAAATACATCGGTATGTAGGACAACAGTAAACATATTTACTCACATTTAATGGTTATAAATGTTATAAATAACACAATTTTAAAGGGAGTTAGTCTACATTTTTTTTTAATGGGATTGCATTGTCCATGATAACAACTAAATTTGGGACAGAAAAAAAGACTAAATAACATATTACCTACCAATTTGGTTGCTAGTAGTATGATGGCTAAGGAAAAACACAACTTATTGTTACAGCTTACAATATGGCTTTATTTAAGGAAGTAGCCCCTTGGTTTTTTTGAGGCAATGGGGAAAAGTAGCCCCCATAACAAAAATTAATTCCTAGCCCGCGTGTCAGTGATAATATTTTCTTAGGATATGAAAAACGAAGTACAGTTAAACAAAACACTCCTTTTGACAAGTTTTAGTTACATGTATATGTAAATCATAAAGCCACACGTTTAACACAAAGTGAATAAATCCTGGGTATCTGAATGTCTGCAATACTCTACATGACATATGTACGCTACAATTGTATCTATATTTGCCTTTGCTTGGAATTTAATTAGGTAAAACCGTGTTTAATAAAAAATACAACCTTTAAAAAAAAAAAGCCCCCCTGAGCTCCAAAATAGCCACCGCAAAATAATTAAGGGGGGCTATTTTTTTAAGGGAAAATCTGAAAAGAGCCCTCGTAAAAAAAAAAGTAATTTTTTGGTTGAATGCAATGGTCACATAACTTTCACGATCATTTATTTATCCAGCAGTCCTCGATCCTCTCAACTCGATGTGTTTTACAGTTTTGTACAAAATTGTCACTTGCCAGTGTCCTTTCCACACTTCTCTTGTACCACTGAACAGATGAATCATGAACGAGAAAAGAAAAATGAAATTGACATTACCTAACCCTGAGAATAGAGTTTGGAGAAGAAAAAAACTGACTTTGTCACCTCGACTTGAATCTTTTTTTGGAAATTGGAATCGAAAAGTGTATTTCCCTCTCTAAACTAAAGAGTTTGTTCATGCACAGTTAACCCTTGGCCTTGCTTTACCAAATCATCATGCACGTCGTCATTAGGCTGTTATACAGTGTGTTTCCACAGAAAACATCGACACGGTATCCGTGTCATACGGTGTCAGTTTTCCTGTGGAAACACAAGCATGTCGGGTCGAGTCGACTGGGATGCGGATTAACAGATCCACCTCTGGGAGGTGGATCTTGACGTGTCGATCCCAACGAACTCCCTGTAAACTCTCTGTGGAAACACACAACGACAAACCGTGTCTGACGGAGCATCAGAGCGCGCGAAGCCCCAATCACCACTGCAGCGTGATTGGTTGAAAAATACTCTGAAATACGCGTAGACCCTATACAATAATGTTTATATACGCGCTGTACGTAACATTGAAAAATGTACGTCACCATACCGTGGAATCCTGTGTAGATCTGAATCCACGATCGAGGTCAAATGTTGAATCTTGACTTCCGATTGACACGGCATTTGCCCGACTTGGTCTTGGAACACGGAATCCGGGCGAATCGGAATGCTGCGCCCTGTGGAAACAGATTGGTTTAATACCGTGTCGCCGCGACACGGTATTTCAATCCGGAAAAGATAATCCGTGTTCCACTTTTTTTCTGTGGAAACACGCTGATAGTGTCAGTTGCGCAACGACACGCTTAACAAACCTGTGGCCTGCCGGAGCTGAGCTGAGCAGCCACCGGTTCCCGTCAGACCGAGCTGCGCTGATGCCCCGACGCAACGGGGCAGATAATCTAGGTGGACGCAGGTCAGCCGCGGGGCCCACTATATTCGGTACCTTCACAAGGTAACATCATCATTACATATTTAATTTCGAAAAAATGTATCCGTCACTTATATTTGTACCATTCTGTGACAGTAGACATTACTCACAAATCATGGGGTTATTACAAATATATCAAAATTAGTCATTACCGAACCCTCGACGACCTTCTGCCATTTTGCCCGAATGTTGGTCTGTAAAGTGAGGTTGTTAGATATACCGCATATAGCTTTAAAATATAACATTGCAATATTTGGGAATACAAAATATTTTTGTAATGTTAATATTTTATTAATACAACAAAGCAATACGTTTTGTATATTATATAATTCAAAAGTTCTTTAACAAAAAATATTTTTCAAATTTAATGAACGAGCCATTTACATTACGTCATTTTGTCGGGTCCAGCTGCTATTGCACTTGCGCAGAAGACTTTTCATAGAAGGTGTATTCACAGCACATAATACTGGAGCTGAACCATCTTCTGAAGCTGTGTCATAGTCATACGTGTGTAAATCATTCGACATTTATATGATAAACAATCACAATCTTCACAATGCCGTTGTTTGGTGGAACACCGTTTGATACTGATGTTGGTGAGTTAAAAAGAATCCACATTATGATCCCAACTTTTAGATCTGACTTAGCTTTTCAAATGAATGTTGTGTTGTGATTATGAGATCTGAGACATGTCAATTTGTCATGATCATGATCTGATGATGCAGATTGAAGTATATTTTTCTTTGTTAACTTAATGGATGAAAAGTGGGTCGGGGTTGAACTGTACCATGATTTGAATGAATATGTCTATTTGGTTATCATGAAAAAGATTGGTGATGCATTACAGTCTAGGAATCTAGTACTACTACTACTACTAGTACAGGGCAGGGCTTGGTAATTTATAATTATGATTATTGATTTATCTGTTTATGGAATTGATTGTGACTGCAAATTATGGTGGCTCCTAAGGGACACGCAAACGCAAAATTTGACGTATACCTATGCAACAAATTTGTGGATTTTCACGTCAAAGACGTGAAAATCCACAAATTTGACGTATACCTTTGCAACAAATTTGTGGATTTTTACGTCGAAGACGTGAAAATCCACAAATTTGACGTATACCTATGCAACAAATTTGTGGATTTTTACGTCAAAGACGTGAAAATCCACAAATTTGACGTTTACCTTTGCTTGGTAATTTTTTCGTTTTTCTGTACTCAATGGCCCTGAAGGGACACGCAGACAAAAAAAATCTGCGTCCAATATTCATGTCTGCGTGTCCCTTTTGGGAGACGCAGACGTGAATATTGGACGCAGATTTTCTCTCTCTCTCGCTCTCTCTCCTGTCCTTCGTCCCTTCCCATTCTCTCTGTACTATGTGTATTCGAAATTCGAGAGAGAGAGAGAGAGTCATCTGATTGTCCTCAAACAATGATAATGATAGTGAATGAATAACATGTACATTGCAACATGTAGCATTCCATTGCCAAGCGCATCAATGTCCTCTTCTTGCTGAAAACAATAACAGTGAGACTTTAGACACACTTATAGGGTCTGCAATTAGAAGACTATGAGATACCAGCTGGTAATCCCTTTATCAGTAACTAGGCGGGCAGACCACCCATATACGCTTATCTTCCTGGTGAAAATCTGCTGGAAAATCTGCGTCCAATATTCACGTCTGCGTGTCTCTTTTGGGAAACGCAGACGTGTATATCGGACGCAGATTTTCATGTCTGCGTGTCCCTTCAGTGCCATTGAGTACAGAAAAACGAAAAAATTACCAAGCAAAGGTATACGTCAAATTTGTGGATTTTCACGTCTTTGACGTGAAAATCCACAAATTTGTTGCATAGGTATACGTCAAATTTGTGGATTTTCACGTCTTTGACGTATAAATCCACAAATTTGTTGCATAGGTATACGTCAAATTTGTGGATTTTCACGTCTTTGACGTATAAATCCACAAATTTGTTGAAAAGATATACGTCAAATTTTGCGTTTGCGTGTCCCTTAGGAGCCACCATAGCAAATTGCTTGGCTTGCATCCACATACACATAGATCTACGCCTATGTAGAGAGCCATGTTTACAGTTTTAATCACAAATGTGTACGGCCTACGGGATCCCCCATTCTCACACACTAAAAACCTTGCAACAACAGGCTTTGGGATGGGGTTCGCTTGAGGATTCTTCTTTCTACTCGTAGTCGTATGCACTTTGAAATCTTCAAGAATTTAACCAAAATTGATAAATCAAGAGATTTGTTATCAGAGTGATAAAAGTTTGGCCTTTCTCGTGTTCCATCATGATAACGAACTAACGAGTGATTTGCATTATAAAAAATGCCGACCTCTGATGGGGGTTCACGATGTTGATCCTGGCCAAAATGTATTGTGTAAGATCATTAGATCTACTTGAATTTTGAAATGCACTGCATTGATTAAATTGTCACCTGCATCTACCTGAACATGTAAATCTGGGGTATTAACAATTATACAAATGCTCTTAGGATTAAATAGGAAGCAAGGGACGTTGTGTTTGTAGAATGGAGTATTGTTAAACTTCTTTTTCTAGTCCTCTTTCAAATTTCCTCTTTTATTGATGATATGTGAAATGTAATGTATTTTCAGAACAATATGACCTTTAAAACCAATGTGGACAAATGACTATGATTATGAAACGACTACTGATGTACATTTACAATATGCTGTCACTTCTTTGAAAATTTTATTTCAGATAAAGTAACAAGTGAAGCTAATACAACAGAAGACTGGGGACTTATTCTAGATATCTGTGACAGAATAAAGGCAAATTCAAATGCGTAAGTATGATCTTTAAATAGCGTAATTTATGGTTTTACTGCAGGGACCACCCAGGTCCTAGAGGCAGCGGGACAATCAATGTGTCCTTATGTAGCTCTGTAATATACATGTACACTGTATATCCGGTTTAATCCATTGGTTGGAACTTTAAAAGTGTATTTTGGTATAAGCAAGCCTTTTATTAAGTCAAAGCAGACCGGGAGCCAAATATCTGAAAAAGCGGCTCCCGGTCCTTAAATTTTTTAGAGGACCGGGAGCCGTTTTCCAGGACCAGGAGCCGTTTCCAAAATTGATGAAAATATGTATTCCTTTAAATTATTTGTTAACCGTTACCTTTTATTTATACATACGGTAGTTTAATTTCTAGTTTAAATGTTGAGCACTCTAATATTAAATCACTCATACCTTGGATAAATCTGTCATTTGTAGTTGTTGTTGTTGTTCATGTTTAATACTATTTTCATGCTGTTAAATGCAAAAATTGAAAAATGTTAGGAAGGGGGGAATTAAATTATTTTTACAATTTTTTTCATGCAGAGCTGCCAACCTGTCACTTTCAAAAAACAAAAAGCATATTTTAGGTGAAAAAACAGATTTTGCCTGTTTTACGTTTTTGTTATTTTCCCTATAAAATGCTATTGCATTTATGTTTCTTTAAATAAAAACGCATTCAATCATTGAGAGCGGCCGACCTGTCACTTAAAAAAAAATAACAAAAATAATAATTAAAAAAAAATTAGAAAAAAATTAGAAAATTAAAAAAAATATATTTGTTAAATATATTTACCTATTTTATCAGAAAAATCCATTATTTGAAACATCACAGAATTTTAGTCAATGAGTACGAAGGTCGCTGAATTGCGGCGCAACAAACGATGATGTTCTATGCCCAAGGTGCGGTACCCATTGGTGCTAATAATTGCGGTCGAATCAAGGCAAGTCTGGAGTTGCAATAAACTTTGTACATAAAGTCAATGCATCAGCAGGTCCGGTGTTCGTTTTTCATTTGACTTTTTGAAGATACCAACACATTCGAAGGGCATGCGATAGGCGAAAAAACTGGTAACAAAATCGCTGATTTCTTGATTTTTAGCGCTTTTTTGGTGAAGTTGTTTCTTAAAACTGGGCTAAACCCCCGTGAGCTTTGGAAATATGGCTCCGATTCCGCATTTTTGACAGCAAAATTTGGCTTTTGGGATGGATTTTTGGAAGTTACATCGGGACTTTCTTGTACTGACACTGTGTGTGTAGTGCAGTGCACTGATTATGTCATTTGTGTGTGTATGCATGGCCTGTGGAAATGCTCTCGTCTTTGAGTGGTGTACATCCCCTGTATTGTGTGCAATGTACATGAGTGCGCGCTACAGGAATCGCCAAAACAAAGCAATAGCGAAACTATGCATATGCTCGTTCTCACAACTCTCGATCTCAGCTAGCCCCCATAGCGGTGGCGCTAGGAGTAGGATTGAACGGCCGCTCGTATTCGTGCTGCAATTGTTTCTGGGCGATTTTAATTAGGATTCTCATTATAAAATGATTTGTTAGGGTTCATTCAGTCCACATTTTACTCGTATCAAGTAAGTTTTTGTCACATTTGTGAACATTAAGTGCTAGACATGTGGAAGTTTATGAAACAGAGAATGTTAATTCTCCCAGACCGGGCGCCAGAAATAAAAAATGACCGGCGCCCGGTACTCATTTTCCCCGTCTTACCGGGCGCCAAAAGTCAGGGACCGGGGGGTAAAAATCGCCCGGCGCCCGGTTAATAAAAGGCTTGGGTATAAGTTTTCTCTAGTCCTTCCCAAGGTTTGGTACTATATGTGTTTAACTCATCGTCGCTGCTCAGAGCATCTGAAGGTTTGCTGTTTCAGAGGGCAACAATTAATCTTGTGTTCAGTTAAACAAGCGAATAACAATTTGCTTTTGCAAATCAAATCAAATTAGCATTTATGGTATATAGAAAAGCATAAAACTGTAATAACATGAATAGAAGTTTGTCATGATACATGACTTGCATGTAGGTATGGATGCATTTGTTCTCATTTTCTAACTTGATAAATTATGCAATATGAAATCATTGCCAGTAACATATTGTTTGTTTTTTTCAGGCCAAAAGATGCTTTCAAGTCTATCATGAGGAGATTAAAGACTCCTAATCCACATGTCCAGTTGCAAAGTTTAATGGTGAGTCCATTTTCTGTACCATTTCAATTAAACTACATGTAGCTGTTATTTTTATTGCTGTTACTTTTTTAGGATCATGGATTTTTAACTGCTCTTATGTGAAATGACAATGAATTACATACATTTTCTGGAAATGAAAGTTTACTACTTATTAACCAGCTTGTGAGAACTGATGAGATACTGACGCTGCATTGTATTTTTGTAATGGTAAATACATTGAAACTACCCTCCTTGTATTTATGGGTGATTGATAAGACCCATGAATAATCTTAACCACCCACAACATGGAAGTCTGTTAGTTTGTAATATTATATGTCCGTCCATAAGGTTGATTTCCAAACTTTCTTTTGTTGGACACTAATATGACTATATTCTGATTACGAATATGCGTTGAAATTCAAGGCCAAATTTTAGTCAGTTTTTGTATTAAAAGTTGTCCCAGGACTCCCTTTGGTTTTACATGTACCCTATGAAATGACACTGAAATAATAACAATGATAATAATGATAATAAAAATATGGGCCCTAGTCATGATATCTGGAGTGTAAGTGCTGCTGGGATACACAGTATGACCTTTGACATTGTCATTGTTCCGTCTCATGTCCACTGCAGCTATTAGGTGCTTGTGTGAGTAATGGTGGCAAGCTATTCCATCAGGAGGTGAGCTCCAGGGACTTCTGCGCCGATGCCAGGAATATCGTTAGTAAGGTGAGTGGAAGACAGCAGGGAGGGGCATTAGTAAGAAATAGCCACACAAGGGAACTTTGAAACAGTCTAACACGCCTGAGGCGATAGCTGAGGGTGTTTGGACTGTTTTGAAGGCACGGAGTGTGGGTAGTTTTACTAATGCCCGAACAAAATGATGTGTATTATTTGTTTTATAAGATGATGTTTTATTTGTTTTTATAAAAGGAAGTTTTATAATATGATTTTACTAATGACCAGTCATTAGTAAAATCATGTGTTAGGCAAAATAAATGCCTGGTCACGTGTACGCTCTCAACCAATCATTTGATTAGGATCCGCTTCCTCATCTTATAAATGATTATACCTGATAGGGAGGGTGAGAGGAAAAAGGGGAGAGAGGGAGGGAGGGAGGTAGATGGGAGAGACAGAGAGAGGGAGAGACAGATAGACAGAGAGATGGTGTGCAGAGAAAGGGAGAGAGAAGAGGATTGGAAGGGATGAAGAGAAAGAGAGAGAGTGGGGATTTGGTGTAATACCTGATGTACAGTAAGTGGTCTTTAGAGCCTGTACATGTTCTGTTATACTCAATACTAGAAAAATTGGGGTCAGCAAATGTAGGGGTCACACTTGATCAAGTATGTAACTGATATTTTACAATTCTTTTTGAGGATGGCGGGGGGGGGGGGGGGGGGGGGGTGATGGCACACATGCCTCCCATTATCAGGTTGCGCATTCACCTGAACTATTGATCCAGACTTGTGGATAATAATCAACTTAACAGGTAGACTGTTATTTAAAGATTACATTGCACGTCAACAAGGAGCCCATGTGAAATAGATCTACCAGTTCGGGAAGAGAAAATTCATTATCAAAGTGATTCAATTTTTTGTACACTTATTTTAGCAATGTTAATACATACTTTCTTATATACATGTATGCACACTGTTTACCACTACAAGTTCTGAACTCTGAATTTGTTAAAAGAATTTGTAGATTGTTTTTGTAGCTGAATCATTGTATTGATAGAATTAGTTAATTAGATTTAAAAATTCAATGAATTTATTCTTTCATTGATGTATTTTGTCTTTGGGCTTACAATTTACAAACATGAATCTTTGACATTATTACATTATTTTTTACTCTTTAATCTTTATATAATGTTGCACTTACATATTCAATACATTTTACTATATATGATATATGCAAAGTACCTACATATATATACATTTTATATAATGTTTTCTGTTTATTGCTTTCCTTTTGAATTTCCTTGTTTTTATGGAGTGACCCTGACATATACATGTATATATATATTCAGAAATTCAGAACTCAACAATTAAAAACAAATTGCAGTCATCTAGACTGCCTAGCGAATAATAAACATTGTACTAAAGGTTGCATTTTAAAGTTTGAATTGGTTACCAAAACGTTGAAACCTTGTCTTAATATGTATTATTCTAGTACTGTTTTACATTAGTATTCTAAGGCCCATGTAAATTATTGACTCATAGCCCCTCTAAAGTGTTGGGAGCCCCAAATTCGCCCAAAATTTGATGGCAAAATTTCACTTAAATTGTATCATAATATGAAAGCAGATGTCATTTAAGAGTTAAGACACACTTCTGCAAAAATTTCTCCCCAAAAAATGTGTTTGAAGTCAAATATTGATAAAAGATGATTTGTGTTTTCTGTTGTACACAGAAAACCTATTTTTTGCATTCCTTCATCAATATTTGACTTCTAACATATTTGTTTTTAAAATCCTTGCAGACATCCTCTTTCACATTATGATACAATTTAAGGGAAATTTTGCCGACAAATTGTTGGGGCTCCCAACACTCTAGGAGATTTAATACTTAATAATTTGTTTTTCAACTCTTATCATAGAGACTCCTTTGTACCCATCATTTTAGACTTCCTGGAAGGTTAACTCCAATTATTGCGCAATATATTGCAAACCGTCTAGGTATTCTTCATTGTACATGTGGGATTCCCCACTCTGAGTGATAACAGAATTCTATTGTTCATGCACAATGCTATGTGCCCATATGTACAGTCCAATGTAAGCATGTACAGTAGGCTGATACACTCTGCATGCATATACTTACATGTATGTACAATATGCAGGTACTTGGTCTAGGAGCAGGAGGGTGTATAGAAGGTACATGTAGATCTATTTAGATCTATTTAGATGACTCATACTCAGTAGCTGTCATTCTAGTATATTCTAGGTACATTTATGACAAAAAAGTTCACCTGACAAATTGCGTTAGGCTTTAGTCTGTAGGGGGCCTGCCTGTCTTAATTAATGACACAAGGGTCAATGCCCACCCCCCCCCCCCCCAAAGGATTTCTTATGAGAAGAAATGAGAATAGCGTTATTATTGACACAACAAACCAAGACTGATGACCCTAGGTTCCTTTACCGTGTTAAAACAGGATTTTTGGTTTTATTGTTTACTACTTTGATTTAAAGTACCGGTACTGTATTGCTGTATGTAAAGAAGGCAATTACCGGTACACTATACATGTAGGTTCAAGCTGCAGACCAGTGTCAGCTATAAAAAATAAAAAAAGTGCATATTTGTATGTTGTAATGCAAGCATCATGGGACAATTGTCAAAGCAAGCAGTATGTTTCATTATAATTTGCTGAACTATTTCAAACTTTGAAGTTTAGATGTACATTACATGTATTTATTGTGGGTCACAATTATGCATGACCTAGCAGGAAGTACTTGATTGTGCAGGTCTTTGTTGATTTCCTTTATGGAGAGAAATTAAGTATGACAAATTGTAAACTATTTTTGTCACCTGTAAAATTATTTGCACATGAACAATGAACAACTGGGTCATAGGTCACAGTTCACAGATCAATTTACGGACAATTATCATTGGAAGCCATAGTGAGGTATCCCCAAAGCTTTACACAGGGTACTAATATGTGATGCCATGATGGGGAAATGGACCTGTTAGTGTTACATTGTGCATTTTATTAGGCAAAAAGCAGCAAAAACAGACTAACAAAAACGTCTCAAAAGGCGCTTTATGCGCTATTTGACAGTTCTAAACATGGTATTGCCATTTTCACAAAAGCTAAGAATGGGAGACATGCAGGATGGTCCACAGGTTTGAAAATCAGCAACAGGCTAATATTCATTCTCACTCGAAATTATTTCTGGAAATATTAGCCATAAAATTGGCTTGAAATGCTTCAAAATGGATCAGATTGCACCAGAGACAATGCATCAAAGAAACTTAGGCCAAATAATTAAAAAAAGCATGTTCAGCGTCCTGTTTTTTTTTTAAAAATAGGAAGGAGCAGGCCCTTTTTTTTCTTTCAAAATGGCTGCTCAAAAATGGCCGCTTGGTACATTTTTCCGGACAGTGGGGCTATTTTTCAAGATGGCCGCCGGTATTTTTTAAAATATTTTTTCAGAAATAGATCATTTTAGCAGTATGTTTTAATTCATTAAAGAAAAAAAATTATTGAAAAAAAATGGGAGGCGCGCCCCCCCCCCCCCCCCCTCCCCCGGCGGGGACGCTAAACATGTATATTTTTTTACTTGGCCTTAGAGCCCTTAAACAAGCCCTGGAGCCCAGCCATGATGGACTATGTGCTTTGCATGTACATCAGTTCATACTCCTTACCCTTTCCAGTTTAACATGTTTGAATTGTTGTTTGCGGACCACCCCTGGGACTGTAAAGCAAATTAAAGGGCAATTGATCCAACTCTTGTAATAAGTTCTGGGTATGAAAGCAGAAAGATAAAATAAATAGAATGACGAAAGTTTGAAATAAATCTGACCAATAGGAAGAAAAATACAAATGTTTCAAATATGAGATCACTAAGTCCGTGTGAATCTCAAATTGGCAGTTTGGTAAGTGGATTGTAACCCTTCCATTTGTCGCGTATACAAATTTCCTTAATTTCTATTTTTCTCTTAAAGGCGCCTTCTCCCTTGGGGTACTACTCAAAATAGATTATGGATAGCTAATTATAGGTCGCCCATAGAGAAAAGACACTCCTGAGTCATACATTTTTTTAAATTGAATTTTGAGTCAATTTGTGTGTTGTAACAAAAATGAAAGTTGTCCAGTGTCCATCACTTCATCACAGAGACATCACAGATTCAGCCAATTTGCAGAGCCCATACCTATAGTGATAATAACTTTTAAAAATGTATTATTTTCTCACTTTTTCCAGATTTCAGTCAAACTCTCACCAGTCTAGTTCTCTGATTTTTCTGCTTTGCTCTAGAGTAGTTTGCTATCAAGGTTGATTTCCCTTTAATGATTAAACACTCATTGTACACTTTAAACAGCAACCTTACCATCAATTGATTTTTGACTTTCCTAACAATTTGTTATTGCAGGGTCATCCCAAAGTCTCAGAGAAAATGAGGCTCTTATTGAAGGACTGGGCAGAAAAAGAAATGAAGAATGATCCCTCGTGCAGGTAAGGTCATGTGATTGAAGTAGGTCATGTGATTGAGAAGGTCATGTGATTGGTGGATCGAATGATATGTTAATGTTCATGGGGGATCTGTAAATGGGCTAAAAAGTGACCATGTGATGTTATGAAGTTTTGGAGCTACAGTATTTCTAAGGTGATTTTACCATGTCACATGTAAATGAGGCTGAAATGGTAATTAATTCTTCATTTGGCCTGAGTGAAAATATATAATTCTGTAAAAATCTATATTTTGTGAAAGTTCAAGATAAATCAGACAAATGAAGAAGAAAAAAAATATATAATTACATATCTTAGAAAGTTGAAATCACTAATGATAAGGATAAGATTTGGATATTCTCTAGCAAAATGATATTTTTTTCCAGTTTCTTGCAGAAAATATTTATAGTATTCCAAAAAGAAGAAGTTGCTCTCTTGAAATCATAGAAAATCCTCTCTTAAAACTTTGCAAATCAAGCGAAGAAAAATGAATGGTGTAATTCAAAACAGAAAGTGAAAGCAAGTAATAAATTACATTTGCTATAAATAATGTTGTACATAAAAATAAATGTGGCTAACTTGTGCAAGATGATTGTGAAAGAGCAACAGAGACTCAGAGTTCATAAAGCATATTCATTCATACAGACCATCTGATCTGTGACACCAACTAACTCTCATATTACTTAATATCAAATCTTCTCTTATATTTTGATTACACTACAATATTTAGGAGAAAACAAACATTACATGCCATGATTTATAAATGATTTATCACCTCTGTTCCTATTTCTAGTTTGGTTACACAGCTGTACAACAGTCTGAAGACGGAAGGTTTTGGTTTCTCTACATCAGAAGACCCACCAGTAAGTACTTCCAGGCTCGTAATTATTATTGTAAAATCTATTTATGGTGCATATCAAGAAAAATACACACTTTGAAAAGACCCTGCCAAATTTAAATTTTATGATACAGTCAAACCGGCTTTAGCGACCTCCTGTATAAAAAGACCACATTTCTTGTTTCTCCTTTATTATAGTTTCTCATTTAAACCTGTACTTAAGAAACCTGTACATAAAATAAAGACCATCTGCCTGTAAAGACCACTTTTCATGTTGTATCTGCATGAATTTTCTATATGAAATATAATGGGTAAGGGTCTATTCAATCGGATGGTACTAAAAGTATCAACCAATTTTTTATGCTTGAGTGAGCACTGGCTAATTTGGAAAAACCCTTGGATGGAATCAAAGTGCGAATCAGGCCGTTATTGCATGTGTTTTGTGAAATATCAATGATTGATTTTGAACAATCATTTGATCTTTTACCCCATACATGTACCTATATTGTAGTTGTGCATACCTCCAGTGGCGTATCCAGACATCGATATAGCATCCGCCCAAGAAAGGGGTTCAGTAAATGTATTAGGCCTGAGTCAATCCGTTTAACCGACGGTTATCCGACCGCATTCATCAAAACCGTTTGGCATTTCTTGCTCCGTTTAACCGTTATTTTTATACATTTTGGAATGTGCTAATAGCCGGTGATAAAGATAATCAAAGAAACCGCAGTGTAATGTTACACCCTGGCCGCTGCGCGCCAGCTTTCTGGCAGCAGTAATCTCCATGAATGAATTTGTAAACAATAAAACAACCAGCCCCCATAGCTCTTTTCTCACCCTCTTTATTCCCTTCTCTCTGCAATGTGTTCATCGCTCATGTACCTTTTCTTATTACTGCACTCTCTCATGTCCCTGCATGCCTGGTCCATGCATGCTCTCTCAGTCACACACACACATGTACACACAAACCGCCGGCGCCCAAATACACTGTACATACACACAGATAGAGAGCGCATGCTTATCACATGCACACATGTGGGCGTGGCTTCTTGACCTCCCACTGAACTGGGTACAGTGAAAGCACGCGCGGTCACCAACCTGTAATTTATGCTGGTATCAAACTCCACCCACATAGCTAGAGAACCTTCCTGATTGGTCACTAACTTGGATCAGCTCATTGCAGGGTGTGTCTTAGGTGTGTGTGATACACATTTCCACATAATTTCATATGGCAATGATACATGCAGGGAGCTCTCTCCCTGACCACGTGCAAACATTGCATTGCAAAGGCATATATATAAACACGTCACAGATCAAGCTGTCTTCACAGAGTTACTTTGCAAGTTTGCAAGGTTAATCATGATATCAGATTCAGAGGAATAATAAGACATGTTTTATGTTGTTCATTACTGGTCTCTGTTTATCAGGATGACCCAATTTGTACCATAGTCCGGCTCAGAATGCTCAGCCTGACAGTCTGAAGACCAGCAGGGTTCCGAGCTACAGCACTATTACAAATACTGTATTTTCACTTTTTATTATTATTATTAAACGGTTAAACGAAACCGCCCGTATACTTTTAACGGTTATCCGTTTAGCACAAAAACCGTAATGACTCAGGCTTAAAATGTATCTTGGCCAGCCTCTTTCTCTTGGAATACATCATTATTTAAAGTGTACCATTCACAGAAATAATTTTGATCTGTACTTTTGGGGGATGAATCTATGTTGCTATACGGTCATTTTCACAGTAAAGGGTGTAACTCTGAAATTTGAACATTTTTATCTCTAGTGATCTCATAAAGCTACAGAATTCAAAGATATTTTGGCATATGAGTAACCTACTTGGGTGCTACCTTGGGTAGCATAGACATCTTCAGGGATTACTTCGTTAAATTTTGGCAGGCACATAAGTACCCTAAATATGGCCCTTTTGGTGTACACAAAATACATAGACATTTTTGTAAAGCCCTGCATTTTTTTCAGGAACAGTGAGGATTGTTTTTGTTATTCAGAATGTGAAGTTAGATGTTCAATGAAAAGTGCCAAAGAAGTTTAAATTGTAACGGCTCATCTATTTTTGAGAACAGAGTGTTGTAATTTGTCGTTTCGGAGACTTCATTTTCCGTTAACAATAGTTAACAAACTTCATGTGAAGAGCTCTGGTTTGAAAAGTGCTTTCTATCATTTCTTTTGTTCTTGATATAACACTTGATATCTATACTTCCAACTAATGACAACATTTGTCTGATCATGTTGCTTGTAAGAATTTTTTTAAAGTTTGACTGAGTCGACCCAATTTTCCGTTAGCTGATTTGAAGCCTTTGAAACAAACTATTCAGACAGCTTGTACAAATATGAATGTAGGAATTTATCCAATCATTATATCAAAATGTAGCATAAGGACCCCTAAGTCACTTGTCAATAAATAGCTTAGATATTCCCAACTAGTAGAAAATAATAGACATTACAAACTTTCCGTTAGCACTTGAAGCCTCCGAAACACTTGAAGCCTCCGAAACAGCAAAAAGATTATTTTTCATTTTTTAAATACCTAGACCGATGTGTTTCATGTTAAATCTGCATGGCAATCATAGGTTAGGATGTGCACGCTCCCTTGAAGTTGAAAGTAAATAGATATCCAGTTAATTTTTTTCAAGACTAACTAATAACCAAAAAAACTTGTTTCGGAGGCTTCAAACTGTAGTTAACACCATATTGTTTGCTATTGTGATTTTATAGATAGGGGAATGTTTACAGTTTTCCTATTTTATGTTTGGTTTTGGTCTAATAAAGTACAGGAATGTGTTAGATGTTATTGGCTTTTCTATATTTATGAAGATTTACAATAGTAAGTATTTCAGAAAGATATTTTACACCAGTGCTAGGACTATTCACCTGTTTCAAACCTTGATAATGTAAGAATCATTCACCAAATAATAAAAAAAGTTGATACATATAAATCTTCCAAGCTAAATGAATATTTTAATATATAAAATATCAAAATGAATCACTATATTTTCCCAAATTATAAGACATCCTTAACATTTATCCAATTTGTTTCGGAGGCTTCATTTAGTGTTAACCACATGTATTATGCTCTTTGCCAACCCCTTAGGATCAAATGGCATAGGCCATGTCATCCAAAGACCATTTGTAACAGTAGGAGAGAAATTTGGTGGGCAAAGAACCCTCTAGAATTGTTAGGGAAGCAGTGTGTACAACCCCTTTTATGACAATGGAATAATAATAATAATGTTTGGTTCTTTTATAGCACATATTTCACGTCTCTATGCGCTTCCAAATTTGAAAATTATTACCCCGGCTTTAGCATGGCTTCCATTACGGCGCTTAAGCATTTCACGGAATTAATTCCTGCCAGGTAGCCAATTTACCTCACCTGGGTCGAGTGTGGCAAATGTAGATTAATGTCTTGCCAAAGGACATTACTGCCGCGGCAGGACTCGAACTAATAGACCATGAAGATCTTGAAGATATTGACAAGGTTACAGCAACATGTGCTAGCAACTTCTGATAGTAGTTAGCATCTCTTTCAGACAGGCATGAACACTCCAGACAGTTCTCTCATTTCCTTACTGTTATCCACAAGAATATAGAGGTAAGAACTGTATATTTTGTCCTTTAATTACTTTACTTGTACTTTTTTTAATGTGTCATTGTAATGGAACTGATGTGTGAAAGTTTTTAAAGTTTAGGTTTGTCACTAAAAATATAGTGAGGCCTAGTTAAGATCTGTATTGTACATTGTACATGTACCTTTATCATACTCAATTTTTGTGATTTTAATGGTTGGGTGACATCCAAATATCGTTTGATTCCTGTTGATGTGCAGCCTAAAAAAAATGCTCCAAATCTCATTCATCTTGTGACATCATCTGTAAATCATTAGTGAGCTAACAAGAGACAGTGGTATGTATAATAGCTTAACCAGAACTGATCACCTGTTTACAATAGACCATACAATACCAACATATGAGTTGCTATGTCAGAAGTGGTGTAGCATCACAAGGAAACGAAAGGTAATGTGGAGGTATTTGTGAGCATGTGCTGAGCTGGAGAAAGTTACATACCAATTTCTCTTGTTAGCTCACTAATAAATAACAGATAGATGAATGAGATCTGGAATATTTATTTAGGAGGAGCTTAGCAGGTCTGAGAAAATTATTGTACAATATTTTAAAATCTATGAAATATATTTATAACAAATAATGAGTTGTATGCAGCCCTGCACATAAACATGAATCAATTTATATTTGGATGTCACCTGACTTTTAAGGTTTGCCTCAGTACCAAATGTTTAAATTAGACTTCTGATATACATGTGTGTACATATACAGTCAATGGCTATGCACAATGGTAAACCAGTAACAATGAATGAAATCCTTGTACATATAACAATTTTGAACAGGTTATTCCTGCAAATCCATGGGCAAAACAAATTAAAACAAGTCTGTCATCAATTAGTACTTAAAGATTTGTGTAATGTACACATTAAGCATCCTTAGTGAAGGTGCCCATATAGACTACTGAACTAGTTCTTAAACAACACATGGATAAATAATAAAATATTATGTAATGCACTATGCAAATATACATTCAAGATGTACTTTTAAAATCAAACAAAATGATTGTTTTTTAGTGTCCAAGCTCAGATATATGTATTAACATTGTTCTGTGCAGTACAAACTGCTAATTTCCTATTTTCTTCTCCAATTGCAGGATCAATGTGAGGGATTATGTGGCCATATATTTTGATGCACCTTCATCTAGCAGCAGGATTACAAATGGGGTAGTTTTCATGGCTCTCGTAAGTAATACCCATGTTAGATCTCAGATTATTAAAAAAACATTTAACAGGATCAACTTTCTGTATGTGAGAAATACTTAGACAAAAAGATTTTTCTAAAATGTATATGAGCAGGTGTTGTGGTACTGAACAAAGTTAACAGGGTGGATTAAAATAAGGGACTGTGAGATATTTCAAAGAAGTGAAATGGATTCTGAAAGCTGTTTTTCTGTGTTTTAATGAAAGTTTGTATTAACTGTATTCTTATTTTGCTACTAGGTAAAAGCTGTGATTGATGGCAATGTCAAAGTCAAATTCATGCGCCGAAACAACAATGGTCTGTATGAATTTACAGAGGACCGTGAAGCCCATCAGCCTAAAAACATGTAATACAGAAGATGACTCTACCAACTATGACCCCAGCCGGCAGAGCTTACCTTTATAATTTTGAAGGAGAACTGGACATTTTGGCAGATAAATTTCTTTGAAATAAGAAGTAGAACACAATTGTGTTCCAAGACAAAAACCTGTAAATACTTACCATGCTATTGGGTTTCATAAATATGAATGTCTGTGTAAATGTAAACCCATAACGAACAAGTTCGTGGAAACCACTGTGCAGAAATTTAATTCTTTGCACTAAGAATAAATGATGACAAAGACGCAAGTGAAGGGTAATGATACATTGCTATGAATTAACATAAATGGTTTCTATGTGAACAAGTATTTTAAGTGCTTTACTTTCAGTTCAACATTTTATCAAAACTTCAAAAGTAAGGTTAAATTTTGCTTTGTATATTGCCTTTGTAGTTGACAATATAGTGTGTTAACATATTTGAAGTCTCCGAAACACTACTTTGAACTGATCCTATACATGTATATGTTCCCTGAATGTTTCAACTTTGATATGAGAAAAGTGATTTCCTTGGAAATTACATAGTTGACAATATATTTCCCTGAGTATCAGCACAGATTTGAAATCCACATGGATTCTATTAAGTGACTTTGCAATGTTTGCGTACTGAACAAAAAGCTCATTGTACATGTATTAAGTAAAGATACTTTGTAACATACTGTATATTAACAAGTATTTTTACTCTGTAAACAAATGTTTTTGGTGTTATATTAGTAATTTAACATGTCATTAACAGTAAAGTTGAATTTTTCTTAATCTGTTACTCAAGTAATGGACAACATTTTATGTTAACATGATTGAAGTCTCCGAAACAGGCAGTGTTGTTAACCTGAAGCCTCCGAAACACACACATAAGAAATTTTCAACTTTCTCATTTGAAATGCGATTTCTTTGGAATTTGCGTTGGTAATTAGCCCTCACTGAATGGTATTTGTATAATAATTTTTATTTTGCTCCCCCTCTTGGAAGAAAGGTAAATTTGAAAAATTAGATGTCAGAGTTGAATTTTATCTTGAATTTGAAAAACGCATTGAATTTTTTTAAAGACCGAATAAGTTTGACCAAAAAAACTTTTTAAGCCTTCAAGTACATTAGAATAGCAAATGGAAAATTGCAATGAATTATGTTTGCAAAACAAATGTTGTCATTTAAGTTGATAGAATTAAAATGTTGTTTTTGTTCAAATTTATCATATTTGTCACAGTTGTTCATTATTTTTCCAGGTTTCTCATGTAGTTTAAGCTCCAAAACCAAAAAAAATCCATAATTTAGACATTGCTAGTAACAATTTTAGTAGAAATGTTTATGGAAACATATTTTGAAATTTTGACCCTGTTTGAGAAAAGTTACACCCTTTACCGTGAAAATGACCATACTACATTCAGACATGAGCTTCAAATATTGAAGTCTATCAAGAGATTTTGCAAATTTGTAAACTCTCAATGATCATAAAAGCAACTTGTGAGTGAACTCGTCAATGCACCTATATGCACCCACATAGAATATGGCCCACACAAAACCCATGTCCCCCTTGGGTCCTGTTGGTAGGGCCTTATGTCAATCTTATTATTTTATTCATACTCAATAACCATTAGCCCGTAGAATGCAGGTTAAGATTTTAACATTCACGGTCAACATTCAACCTGTGGACAAATTCTGATATTTTTTTTAATGTGAAAGGTATCCTTCAGTATTAAAGTCTGACTGATTTTGTTTGTCTATTGCTTGTATTTTGCAGAAAGCTGTACAGACATACAGCAATGATCCCAATGTAGTTTCTACACAGCAAGAGGAGGATGATATTGCAAAAGGTAATAATGGGAAGAAAATGAAGAAAACAAAATTATGAAAGAAGATAACTCTAGGATGATTTGAAATAGACAGGGTTTTAAAAGGAACCTGTATGTGTGTTATTCCTTCCAATTCAAAAACAAAGAACTAAGCACTGATTATTGATGGAAACACATTTTGTAGTTGTTGTTTTTATTGTTATTGGTGGGGGTGGTTTAAGTGGTATTGTTTTTTGCTATATTTGTAGCATAGAATTATCATTCATTTACCAATCAAAGAACAAATCTGTGTCTTTCACTTTGACATGTCAAACACAAGAATTTCTGATTTCAATTTGTAAGATTGCAAATATGTGAACGATTGAAGAGGAATTCGAGTTCTGGGCCCCAGTTCACAAAACTAGTCATCAGTGACAAATGACAGTTTCTGTTATAAGCTAGTGAAATCCTTGGTTCTGATTGGATATCAGCAGATTTGTCACAGATTTTTGTCATTTGTCATTGAAAAGAGGTTTTGTGAAGCAGGTCCCTGGTAATTGCATTTCATTGTGAAATAAAATGTTTGGAAGCCATTTGGAAAGATTTATTATGTAGTGCATACAAGAGTTGGTGTTGAGATTTAAGATTTACCATAGTGATCAGACATTGAATCAATCTTGCTGGAAATCAAATGCACCGCATACGGAAATGTTTTGATGGGACTATGCACAAGGGCATTTGAAGAGGAATTTTTTTAGGGATAGAATACCCTTCCAAACTGACAAGAAAATAATGAAAAAGCTAATATATATATTATTTATCACCTTCATCAGAACTCTCTCTACCTTCTCTTTAAAACTGTATTTTATCATTTGATGGCCTGAAATGTATGTGAAAATAGAAAGATACATGTAGAGTCAATTACATTGTTCTCCATCCCCTGCAGCCATTGCATTATCATTAGGAAACAACAAGAGTTCCAGTCAAAGTCCCAGCGGGGGCGGGGGAGGTGGCGGGGGAGGAGGAGGGGGTACGACTGGTAGCCTGTACCCCTCTACCAATGCCCTGTATGCCTCACCGATCCAGCAGCAACAGCCCAAGGAATCCAGGAAGGTCAAAGCACTATATGACTTTGAGGCCGCGGAGGATAATGAACTCACTTTCAAGGCTGGAGAGATCATCAGTGTATTAGACGACAGGTATGGCTCTGATATAATAATAATACATAAGATTTGTATGGCGCCAAATGCTCAAGGCGCAGCTTGTGCAAAAGATAAAAGACATGATGAATATATACAAAAGTGCAATAGGAAAGGTACAGACATGAAAGGTAATGGTAATCAATTATAAGTTAAATTAAACAGATATTTCTTAAGATTGTTCTTCAAGATATGTTGGTAACCCAACATTTTCTCCGTCAACATATGCATCAGGCTTTATGTCATCAAAAATTCTTGCATTGGGAGGAGGGTTGCAATAGACCTGTTTGATAATTTTGAGAACAAAAAAGTTTCTCTTGATGACTGAAAAGTTTATCAGAGCCTTGTCTGACATAGCAACAACTGATGTGTGCAAAGCTAAATCTCATTCCATAGAGATGCCGCTTTGCATAGCTGGTAACCAACGGTTCAGGAGAGAAACATACATACATTGAAATACTTTAATGAGTAAATGGGGTCCATATTCATAAAACCTTACTATATAGCTGGTTGTGTAATCAGGTTTTATGAATATGATATTGGTTTTTATATTAGGTCGGTAGAGTTTGGGATTAGGTATAGTGTGGGATTAGGTATAGTGTTAGGTCATATTTTGGAATGAATGCTAATTTACGACACCATGAGAGAGGATTCTGTAGAACAAGGCAACCAATGGTTCTCTTCTTTTTCCACTGCACAGGGATGTAAACTGGTGGAAGGGGGAGAATTTCCGAGGCACAGGGCTCTTTCCATCCAACTTTGTGACAGCAGATCTTACAGCGGAGACAGAACCAGGTAATTCACCCTACCCGCAATATAAAGTTAGACAGTAAATGGCGTCCTTCTCCCATACTGCATAGGTCAGCACTTGCGCAGATACAATACCGTGGAAGACGATGAGAAAAGATTTCTCCTGGCTTCCATAGAGAATGTACAGCCGTGTCAACAAATTCCTGATTTTACTAAAAATAGAAGCATCGTCCAGAATATGATTAGTCTTGAAAGTTAGACAAAACACTGCAAGGGAGCTACAGATCAACTTGTATGCTGCATGATTTACTGATATTTATATATCTTGATATCAACATCTATTGGCAAGGCTTTCTATATAATGCCTTGACTAAGTCCGCCTCCTTGCTATTTTGTTCCATGTGCTCAAACCCGAATTCACATTTTTCAAGGTTTCCTGTTTTCAGCAAGTTTCTGCTATTTTATTTACTTTTTGCTGACCTTAACTGTATCAAAACTCAAAATCCAAAGGTTTTTAAAAAAAAATCGTTTTCCTTGATTACTTTCCTTGCTAGTACTCGAACTTGGCTTAAAGAATTGGTAAGTTTCATTGAAATGAAGCGAGAGAGATTTAGACATCAGTTTCATGACTATTGTGATGGATATGATAGTTTTTACCCCGCCCGCTTCCGTCCTTGTAGAAATCAAAGCACGGGAGAAGAAGGTCTCGTTCGAGGAGGAAGTGGAGGTGCGGACCATCGAGCCACCGACAGAGATCAAGATAAGCACAGAGACCATGGACCAGTGCTTGGACATGCTCCAGAACGCAGACCCCACCATGGAAAGACCAGACAATCCTGACATGCCCCTATTGGAAGGTAGGTGTTTAGAAATGCTGAGAGCCAGAAGGGCATTATTTAACCTTGATACATTTTGTGTCGTACGCAGAGTTAAAGGGGGTGCAGCATGACAAGACTGTGTCTTTCCCGTGGCCTGACTCAGGGTCAATCGGGTATAATACGATTACGGATGACTCAACCGCAGTATTCATGTGCGTGAGGAGAACTTCGGTCTCTTTCGCGAGTTAATCCATAAATCAAGTCCATTCGTTTATGTGCAGTTGTCCAAAAGAAGTCATAGATGGCGTTAACCAGTATTTGCCATGCTACACCCCCTTTGATACCGTTCTGATTCTCAGCAGGTGACATATGAGTTTGCTAGCGTAATTTCTCATATAAGTGAACGTATTATCATTGTGTCAGCAAAATGTTCCTGAAGAGCTCTGGAATCATTAAGCAAATTAGACAAATAAATGGTGAAGATGGCTTTCAGGGATTTCTCCCTTAGTCTACACATGTTTTCCACAGTAACTTTCTACAGAATCTTTTTTCGTAGAAAGTTCTAAGCAGGAGAAAAGTACGAGATATTCAAAATCATGATGCAAACTTCTGCAGAGTACTGAAGCCACTTTGTCATGTTGTTTTTGTGGTTATCAAATAATTGACAATTGATTATTTAATTCTATGACCATTATTTGAATTTGAATTATTTCAGCAACATGCAATGGAATGGCCCCGCTCATCGACCAGGAGTTGGAGTCCATCGACCGAGACCATGCGGACCTTACTGCTCTCAACCATCGTCTCATGGACGCATTCCAGATGTACCATGACCTGATGAAAGAAGCCCCAGTCTACGGCTACTCCATGAAGAATATGGCCCCAAACCAGGGACCCTTCACAGGGCAGGGGCCCGTACCCGTTTCAGGCCCCTTTACCGGGCAAGGGCCTGTACCCGTTCCAGGGGGCTACGCCCCTCAGCAACCCAACATGGGTGGCATGCCACCCCCACAGATGGTACAAGTAAGTCCCCCACTTTTCATCAGGATTCAAGACTTTTCTCCTCGAGGTATAGAAAAGGTTTCTAGGAAGACACCACATTAATAGATCATGGGGGTGTTTCACAAAGACCCTAAGTTGGACTTAAAATTATGGAAAGCCATTAGCATCTTTGAAAATATTTTGTAAATGCTATTTTAAAAAGGCATAAAATGTTGATTCAAATCATTCATATTTTCTATTACCAAGGAGATTTCATGTTCTTGATGTGGAATTTGTGAAAAGTCTAAAATACTTGAACTTTTGCCCCCCCCCCCATATAATACTGATCAAAGCCAGTAAGCAAATAACTACCGTTTGTGAAGGTGATGGGACAAACTATCACTTCCTAGGCGATTTGGATGTAGCTATCTTTCCGAAGCGAAGCTGAGGAAAGATAGCGTATACATTCTGATCGACGAGGAAGTGATAGTTTGCCATCGCCTGAAACCAAAAGGTGATTATTTGCTTTATATTCCACATCTAAAACAATTTAACCACAAAAAGAAAAGGACGTGTATGCATCTACATGAAAGACACCATGCCCAAATTCACACCAAAAAAGTTAAAAGTTTAACCCAACCCCTTGAGGGTACGATGCGCGCATGTGTTTGCTTTAATTGCGCTCATTGGTAATGCGCGCTTAATTACGCCTGTTTAAGTGCGCTTTTGGATAGTCTTCAGTGAAAGTTTGTTGCCCTGTGTAGATAGTACCTCTATCTTTAGTGAAGTGCGTTGCACTGTGTAGATAGTAGTACTATCTACACAGTGTAACAAACTTTTTGCTTCTCCCATAAATAATGGGCGAACTATCTTTTATCACGTGATTTACTTTTTACCAATCGTAGAGCAAGATTCTTAGTATGTGGAATATAATATTAACTAGAGGTGTCTTTTGTTATGTGTGATTAGTTGCTGGTTTAATGGTACCTAATATCTCATCCTACAGGGAGTTTAATTTGATAGATTTTATGAATGTGTCCTCCAACAAAGAAATATGAACATTAACAAAAAATGTACTGGTACTCATTTCAGTTTATGACACATGTCTTGACTTTGTCAATAAAACTAGTCAATGGAGCAGTATTGCTGGCATATTCATTTACAGTTTAAAAACAATATTGAGGTAATACATACATGGCTATATGTAAAGCTTCCTAGAATACTCCCTGGAATACTCCCCAGGAAGCGGAGCTTGTGCACCATTAAGTGTCTGAAAACTTACCTGTACAACTCCTTTTAAATTGTCGAAAGTCTAGGAGAGCAGCGCCTTGTAACCTTTGGAAAAGACGCTATATAAATCCAATTATTATTATTTATTAATTATTATTATTATAGTGAATTGAATGACGGGTTATAATTTCTTTCCAAGTTAGAATCATGAACAGACATTTTTGGTAGTTTTTCAGTCTCATCAGCGCCTTTGATTAGGCAACTAGATATTGGCGCTTTACAAATACCTGGATTGGATTGGATTGGATTACAATATTTAGCACTTAGAAACATTGTATTAAGCGCTATTCAAATATGACTATCATTATTATTATGTTTTGCCCCTCCTCAGTACAACGCAGGAGCACCCCCTCAGCAGCAATACATGGGTCCACCACCCGTTATGAATCAGGGTATGAACATGCCCCCTTCGTCCCAGGCTGCCCCTGCATCCACCACCATGGCTATGAGTCAACCGGTCCTCTCGCAGCCAGGCATGGGCCAAGCTGCACAACCCATCTATTCTTCAAGGTAAGGGCCATGTTCACACTCAGATTTAAGACCATGCAGCATGTCGGTTATATCAGTTAACGAGAAGGTTAAGTTCTGGGAAGAGGTGAAAAATAATTTGTGAGCGTTATCATTGTATTATGCAAGTGTGGAAGAACATCAGATAACAAATGTTCCCTGAAAAGCACGGCTCTTTAAATGCCTTGATATTCAAAATATGGCATGTAACATCGTAAAAATCGGGACAGATTTTTATGCCACATGTTCGTGTAGTCCCATATACATCTTTCGGTGTACAGTGCTTGTAACTTTACAAGACTGGGCCAAATTTCTCATCATTTTGATGATTCCAGAACCTTGCAGTACACACCAATACTTATTTGCTAGATGATCAACCTTTTCTGATCAAATCCACAATGATTCTTTCACAATGCAGTGGCATGACCAGAACTCAACTTTATCGTTAAGACCATGCAGCACGTCGGTTATATCAGTTAAAGGGGTAACCTATGATATCCTTGGTTTCACTGTATAATCTGATATATTGCTTGTTTCAAGGTTGGTTTGCTTGTGATTAAAATATTGGAAGGAATTGAACTTAGTTCACATGTAATACTCCATACACTTGATAAATAACTAATTGTGAAGAACGCCCTAGAATTCCTCAAGGTTTACCACTGTACTTCTTTGGAAAAAAGCATATTCCTGGCAGACATTTCCCACCTTTTTTATGCCTCCGCTACAAAGTAGCCAGAGGCATTTTGATTTTCGGGTTGTCCGTCCATATGTACGTCCCGTTCTCTTGATCGCGTTATCTCAAGAACCAATTGATGGATTCCCACCAAGCTTGGGTTATGTATGTATCTTGCAGAGCCAATGAACTGATTAGATTTTGGGGTCATAAGGTCAAAGGTCATGGGGCTCATTATGTATGCGAAAATAGCTTGTGAACGTGTTATCAATAGAACGGATGGATGGATTACTATCAAATTTATGACATGTATGTATCTTGCAGAGCCAAAGAACTGATTAGATTTTAGGGTCATGAAGTCAAAGATCAAAGGGTCAAACATGTATATGAAAAATAGCTTGTAATCACGATATTCTGAGAACCTGTTAATGGTTTACGATCAAACTTGAATTTTAAAAATTGCTTCTGTTTTGGTTTGTTAAATTGCTCTATGGTGGAGGCATCATTTTCGACTGCGCGCAGTTGAAGATCCATCTAGTTTTGGTTAGTTTTTGAGTGCCAGTGTAAGGCGGTGCAAGTGTTAGAGTCAAAAGTTGATATTTGAGTTCTATTTGTAATTGAAAAATATAGGATTCTTTTCTATTCGTAATGGTCCCATTGATATCCTGGCAACTCTATATGCCCTAGACAGTGATTTGATAGAAGTGATACATTGTCTGTTTAGAGCCAGAAGGGCATTAAAGTCCAGCTGTACTAGTGTACAAAAGGGATTAGACCACCCTGCAAGGTCACTGGACAGGTGGTTATTTCATCAAATCAGCTCTCAATTACCAAAAGAAAAAGAGGATCATGGGGACCAATGGTCACTGATTATGCATTGTTTGTTTTATAGAGGGCTTAAGTAGCTATAAGTAGTGCAGTGGGGCTTTAACTCGTATACTCTAACACAGTTATTGCCCTTCTGGCTCCAAACAGATGACATCCGTATGTGTTAATATATGAGCAGTATCATCGCAATAGAAGGGCTCTTTTGAATTTACTTTGCTATTTTTCTCTTCCCCCTTACGCCCTACAGTCCGGCTTCATCCACCATGTACACCCACAACATCCCCCAGAATTCCTTGCCAGCTGCCAGTCAAACAAGCCCCGGCTCCGCCCCCTTCCAGTACAACTCAGCACCCGTTGGCACCGTGGCACCCACCAACACCTCCTACAGCCAGCCGGCCCCCATGGGTAGCATGCAGCCCCAAGGTGGCGTACCCTCCACCGGTGTGGCGCATGGGTATGGGATGGCACCCCCTCCAGGGGACCAGGGGGTCCAAGGGGTCATGATGGGCCAGGGAATTCCCCCTCACCAGCAGCTGCTCTTATAGTGTCTGCTGCCCTCTGGGTCTGACGGAATGGTCCCACACGTCGTCTGTCCTTCAAATTTTAATCATGGATGGGAAAATTTGGAAGAATGAACTTTCTGGGACAAATCAGCAACTGCCGTTTCAGTGCACACCTGTTTCACCCCTCTTCTTCTTCGCTTTAAGTGCAGGCCATCGGCTGGTGACCTAGTATTCTTGTCCTCTTGTAGGTGCCATGCAGGCGTTTGTACAGTGTCTCATCAACAAATAAATATACAGCCTATCACCAGGTATAAAGCTTTAAGTATGAAATAATTCATGATGTACCCAACGCAGTGGCTAACGTATAATTAAAAAGATAACTCCCATTATACTTTGACTACTATCTCTGGAAATTGGTAGTTGGGAACACTCTGAGATAAAAAAATTCCTGGTTTCATTCCAACTACTCTCACTCTGTGATGTGTAGAATGGTGTAGTTTTCCCAGACCCTTTAGAAACATCTCAACAAGGTCAATATGGCTCCACTAGTTTGCTTCTTGTGATTTTCAAAAATAACAATCAAATGAACTCATTGTACAAAATGGGATTGTGGGTAAGGTGAAAATGACTCGTGGGTAACTATTGTAAAGACTCAACTCAATTGATCAGTATATTTGATTATTTTTGTTGTTGTTGAACCCTATCATTTCTTTCTGAGAACCACCATTTTTAGGAAGTGTTTGGTAAATCATTGGTCACTTCTAAGGTATATTGTCCTATACAGATGACATTTCATAGTTTGACAACAAAGATTACCGTACCATACCTTTCATGAGATAATTGTATAAAGCTGGGTAAACATAGCACAGCGTGGACCTGGGGCCCGTTTCATAAAACTTGTTATCTATAACAAATGCTGAATTTCTATGACAAATTTGGTCTCAGCCAATCAGATGCCATGATTTCAGTAGCTTATAACAGTAGCTTGTAACGTGTTGTTGATATCAAGTTTTATGAAACAGAGCCCTGGCCAATGTTCAAGTTAAATGGCATGTTTTGTGTCAAACCATCGTCACTTTTTCATCGGTTACACTCTGTAAAATATTGGAAAAAGATAGTCCTACGATCATTTGACCTGCCTATTTTAGCGTGATACATACCATTACATGTATTGTCTGTTTGGTGCCAGAAGGGTGTTAACTCTCTGTTCAAGTATATGAGTTAACACCCTTCTTGCTCCAGACGATAGAAGAGAGGTCACATCTGTGTGGATATGGTAGCAATTCAAACATGAATTTGGGCAAGTTCTCTCACGTTCATGTGTCATATCTAGTGTCAAATTGTTCCTGTTGATAACTTCTTCATACTCTTTTGTAGATTTATCATATAATCTTAGATTTTTTTAAACCCACTTGTTTTGTTAAATATAATCTGTTGGACAATATTTTTTATATAGTGTGCTCACTCGAGCTTTAAATTTGAATGTATTAAACAAGAAAATGAATATATTTTGGCTTTTTAGAATTGTCTTTTTGATGTATTATTGATGTTGCCAAAATGCCAAATTCGTGTGCACATTTAGGTTTTAAAATGTTTGTTTCACAAGGTATATGCATGTATGAGCATTTACGCAACAGTTATAAAAAAAAAGAATGTGCAATGATACTTTTTTTCCCGCCACATTTTGGTCAAATTCTGTGAAGAATTCTCGCTACCCTAAATAGGTACGAAAATCTCGAAATTCGCGAGACGAGGTAATTTTCACTCTCTCGGGTCGTCACTACAACTTCCGGTATAGAGTCCCATCCCGCTGGCGCTAGCGCCTGTGTTCGCTGTGCAGAGTTTTCACGCACGCTAAAATCGATGCCAATCAGTGTAATTTGTACAGATTATAATATGCAATGGAAAGCTTCGGGCAGAATTAGTGAATTTAGCACAAAAGGCCGTTAAACTCTACCGTGAAAGAGAGGGTTGTGATCACGAACGCCTGCACAGGAAGCTGTAATGTCGAAAAGCTATCCCATAATGCAATGCGCGTTTTCAGGATTTTCCCCGGATCTCGGCAGAATCGCTATTTGGGGTAGCGAGAATTACCCATTCTTTTCACAGAAAAAAAGTAGCTAAAAGTTGTCTGATGCAGATAAATATTACTACATGTATTTTCAGTCGATAAAAGGATACAAGGGATATCATGGTATCAAGGTTGCTTTGTAATAAGTTTAAGCTAAATTATGAACAATATGCATGTCATTATGGATAGCCACTCTACACTTCAGAAAAGCATGTATAAAGCAGAACATAGATGGACTTGAGTCTTTTATGATCATCGAATTCAAGTTTATTTTCTGGTAACTCTTTTAAAATTCTCATTAACTTCATGACTTTTCCGCTTGGACAAATATTGATGAAATGAAAAAAACGTATTTGCACTGGCTTGAATGAGAGTTTAAGTGAAACTTGCTCTCAAAATTAGACTCATATTTTATAATAATCTTTAGTCCGTTTTTCTACTGGTACGTGTCTTTGCAATGATACTGCTTTATAAAACTTTCACTTAGTACAACATGTAAAGTCCTTTCCATTTTGTTTGATTAATTGCTTATCCAGAGTATACGTTTTGTTAGATGTTGTAATGCAGTTCACTTATCTAGGAGTAGCTCAGTGACATCTTTGCCTCAATGAGCTAGGGCAGTAAGAAACATTTAAGGCGACCGTTAAAAAACAAACAAGCAAAAACAAATTTTTGTTGTTTATATTTAGTGATCCATGTCATTATATATAATTCAAAACATTAACTTGAAATATTACTTCTGTAAAGAGGTATTGCAAGTTGACATGTACAGATGTACTCTAAATAAAGATGGAAGCAACTTGACCCTATGTATGATGAGGAAACCGCAAACACACACAGCAGTTAAAGATTAAGCAGGGTACTGGTTTTTGTGATTACATTGGGAAAGAAAATATTCTGACGTTATTTGGAAGGTATCTGCTGCGATGTTTTTGAATCATCAAAACAAGAAATTGACTAAGTCTAGTCGAGAACCACATGCGCTGCATAACAGAGTAGGGGATATGGAACTGCACACACATGTGACTTGATTGTTTGGTCCAAACTTTTCAACTATTCATCATATTTCAAATCTGAGGGTATAGTATGAAGAGCAATCCTTTTCAGGGGACATTTCTACAATGATGTTCTCTCAACTTTCTAACTGAATGCGGACCTTCCTTAGTTCCTTTGACCCCATTTGCCCCTTTTGCTTTACAAGCCGTAACCGTTTAAATGTATTATATACTGGTAATTTTTCAGTTTTTGTTCTTCAAATGAGTACATATTCATAATTATTTATTTATCCTTTTATTATGATTGGTCTTCAAATTATCGAATCTCCCCATTCTGAAAATGGCTACAAATTCACTTCAAAATTATTTATTTATCTCCATATTTTCTGTCTACTTTAGTTTACAAGAAAGCTGTGTACATGTAATTTATTTTGAAATCGATTTGAAATGCAATGAGGAAAGGAAAACTTATGTCAAGTAGTATTTTCTAATACTGTAGATGTTTTTAAAGGTTTAAATGAAGGGGGGGGGGATTTTTGTGACTTTTTTCAATGTTAAACTTATATATATCCTTACCCTGAGCAACACCACTTCATACTACCATACATCCATGTGTCCTTTTTTTTTAAATACATATTTTGATTAATATATACTTTGTAGAGGCAGTGACAGTAAGCATTTAATATATTTTATTCAAGTTCTTATGATAGATTTGAAACCATGTGAGATAAATGTGAAATAAATGATTTGTGGGGGGGGGGGATTAAATTCTGAATGATTCTTCCTTTGTGAAAATGCTTCATGGCAGGAATACAATAAATACAATATGAAATATATATAGTCATATTATTCTGATATTGGGGTATAAAAGGTCGATTATTCTGCTATAATATGTAAGAGGGAGAATTGTAATCTATTCTGTACATAGTGAATGACAAAGAAAGTGTATCATTAGGCAGTAAGTCCAGATTTTTGTACATTGTGAAATTGAAGCATCATCTAGTGTATTTATTCAAATTATTTTATGTAAAAGAATTATGCTTTGTAGGGTTCCTTATTCCCGCCAAAATAGGGAAGTTAGTGGGTTACGTTGACTGTCGTTAAAACTCATTTATGTATTCCGAAACACAACGACTTGTAATATTTTATTTTTCTCTTGTGGCTTGCATTCTGGCTTCGGCATATCTCGGAGAGAGCAAGAACAAGTTGTAAAAAGGAAGGCCAGAACTCAGAAGTGTGGTATCAAAAATGTTATGATGCAATGTTGGCGTACCTAGTGCACAAAGATATGTCATTTGGATTGTAAATTAATTCATATATGGAATAAATCTACAAAATGTTAAAAACAAAAACAAAAGAGAGTCGTGTCAAGTTTTATTTTTTTTTTATCAAGAAAATGATAACGAGAACACATCGCAACTACTTTCAAAGGAAATCCAACCTTGATAACGAATTACCTTAGAGGAAAGCAGAAAATAAAATCAGAGAAGTAGACTGGTGAAATTTTGAATGAAATCAGACAAAATGTGAGAAAGTTATGAATGTATGAAAGTTGTAATAACAATAGGTATGGGCTCTCTAAATTGGCTAAATCGGTAATGTAGTTGTGATGTAGTGACGGACAATGTTCCCATTGGTTTCAACAATGGCTGATCCAGGGGGGTCCCGGGGGGCCCCCTGGGGAAAAAATCATGCAAAAACACGTGATTTTTACCTTTTTTGGGCGATGGGCCCCCCCCCCCTGGCACTTTTTTTGCCCCTTTTTGTTAAAGTGTCCATCAGGCTTCACGTAAGAAATGTGTTTACCTTAGGTCTAAAGTGAAGGAGATATGGTCTTGTGTGTCCATCCATTATGATCACTTTCGATAAAATCATTTGACGAATACGATCTGATCTATTCCATGGCTTTCGCAAAATTCTGCCAATAGACATGTTTACTATTTTTAATTTATGCATTTTTCTCTCCCTAACCTCTGGTTACCAGCGATATCATTCACCCGATATAAATAAAGACACATATGTGGATTGAAATTACTTTGCTATCATTATTGGTTGCTCTGTCGGGCAAGCATCTGATAAGCTTTTTTTTAGTCGTCAAAAGAAACTTGACGGCTTTAGTGAACGGGTCTATTACAACTTCTCTAAAGCGGTTCTAGGACAATTAATCCCTGGACAATCACCCAAAGAAAATATTACCCCCGGTAGATCCCCCCCCCCCCCCCCCAAGAACAACCGCCCCGAGGACAATTACCCCTGGAAAAGTATCCCTTAGTACAATTCCCACTGAACAGGGGGTAATTATCCTAGGGAGTAATTTTCAGGGATGGGGTTAAGTGTCCTCGGGGGATGGTGGTTGTCCTTGGGGTGATTTTCCGGGGGTGATTGTCCAGGGGGGGGGGGGGGGTATTGTCCTGATACACTCTGAAGCAATACGCATTATTGAGGGAAAGGAATAGCGCCATCTCTAAACCAGGTTGTAGAAACAAAGCAGCTCTGACATTCTTTTTGGTTTCATTTCTATGCTTTGCAATTTATCCAAAAAAAAAATTAAATAAAAAACATGGTACCATCTGTTTGTTAGTGGAATTGTTATGAATGGATGGTGACTAACAAAAGCAAATTTATATTATCGATTCTGCTTAAAGGTAATACAAAGTTTTGGAATGGGGTCATGAAATTGATTCAAATTAACATATTGGAAGCATATGCGATCATATAATATCCAGAGATCGTTGTCGCGGTTGAAATCCAGTCTAAAGTGATGAAATTGTAAATAATAAACTCGTTATGTTGTATAGCTCCCTCTTAAGGTCAAGATATTAATTAAGCCACAAAACGATGTTTCTTGACTAAAATCGACCGATTGGCTATTCCCGTTTGGAAATTATATATCACAACTACATATTCTGAGATTTTCATGGTCGCAGCTACCATTGTATTGCCGTACGCGCAATTTGAAATTTATCAGAATTTACCGGGAGCACCGGTAAATTTTGATATTCAATTTTTCTCGAAAGCAGAAGTGTTTTAGGGGCTAATTTTTCTAGTGCTTATAATACATCCACAGGGACATCCAAATATCTCAAAATTGTAAAGAATCACTATCCAGCCAATTTTCAAAATTTCCCAAAACTTTGTATTACCTTTAATATGATAGTTAGATGTTGCAAACGAAATGTATGAGCATTTTTAAGTTGAATTCATCTTGCGCCCTTAAGGCCCGGTCACACAGAGGGGACGCATGGGGGACGCACGGCCGGTGTGACCGCGTAGAATGTTACCCGCACCGATCGTCCGCCTATAATAGATCGATCGAGAGCGGACGATCGGTGCGGATTTTATCCGCGCAGAATGTCCGTGTCGGACATTCCGTGCGCGCCTCAAATGTCCGACGGACAATCTGTGCGGAAGAGGTCTCGCACCAATAGTCCGCCTGCCGCACCGAATGTCCGTACTCTAGTCCACACGTATACACATTCAATACAAGTATAAATATAATGAATGAAACGACTGGATAACCCATATTCAGCTTTGCCAGCTAGCTAGGGATGACACTACAGGTCTTCCCGGTGCGGATCAAGGGGGGGGGGGGGGGGGGGCCTTGACCCCCAACCGCCAACAAAAAAATGAAGAGAGAGAGAGAGAGAAGGTAAAGCGGAGAGTAGGGAAAGGAAGAAGAGGAAGAAGAAAAGAAAAGGGGGGAACAAAGGAGATCGGGGGCGAAAGGCCTTCGCCACCCCCCCCCCCCCCCCCCCCCCCTCAGCAAAAGAGAGAGAGAGAGAGAGAGAGAGAAGGAAGGAAAATAAGGGAAAGGGAAAGGAAGAAGAAGAAGAAAAAGGGGAAAGAAGAAGATCTGGGGGGGGCGAAAGGG
>JAVYIG010009219.1:0-80488 GCA_035222895.1 Strongylocentrotus droebachiensis | reverse complement strand
TCTGTTCTCAGAGAACAAACTAATGTGAAACTAATGAGTAACTGGTAAATTTGTCAAATATAAGAACAAACACTGCTTTCACAATGAAACCAACACAAACAAACCATATTCTTTTCAATAATCTATTCAAAAAATCACATGTCATGCATTACAAAAAACACGGCAATATCTTTAATTATCTTTAAAATCTTTTAAAAATGACTGAATCTACAAAAGCAACAACTACCCACAAACATGAACTTCAAGGCGGATAAAATAATTCTAAATACAGTGAACACTTGTGTGATCAAAGGACAGGCTTTTGTCTACATTTTCAAACATAATTTGAAATTTTGAAAAAATCACTGGTATTCAGTGCTAGAATATTTTGTTTGCAAAATAGTAAATGATCACAAGACCATTTCTTTTGTATGTATTACTCTATTTGTGGTATCAAAAACCCCTGATAGATTTCACCCATCACTATCATTAAGAAATCATATTTCAACTGAAAAATCTTCATTAAAATGTTTGGTTTCTAGTGTCAGCAGCCAGATTCATGCTTATTCATTTGAAATATTTCAAATCTTCATCACAAAAACAATTTAAAGATCGAAACACAAATATAAACAAACATCGAAAACAAAAGACCAAAATAATGATTTACAAGTAAAAGATAAATAAACAAAATATAAGGTTTCTCTGATCACTAGTTTATACTTGCTTCAAATGGCTCAAAATTGGTTGGAAAAGGTCAATTTCAATTGAATGGCTGTCGATAAATATGCATCATCAACTTTTGTTGAGGGATGAACGAATGAAAGATGATGAGAATAGTGACTATACCCAGAACTCCATGTTAACAATATTATTAGTTTTAATTGGAATGGTATAAAATGTATTTTAGAGTATGAAATATATGTATCACTATGTAACAAAAAACAAAATGACCAAATGTGAATATATATTGCTGAAGAAGAGATGGCGAAATGATATGAAAGAATCATTAATAACATGTAATTAAAGTTACATAACTGTCATGCACACCGATTAGAACTGACATTTTTATAGTCAAGTTACATTTCACAAAATGACAAAAATCAATCATTTTACAGTGTTGTCTTGCCACGCAGCCTCCCTTCCCAAAACTGAAAGCGAAATATATCTGATAAATCATTAGCTGAGTGAGGAGTAGTCCTTCAATGTCTATGTTTTAAATAATGCCTTCAGCCCCACTCTTTGAAGTTCATGTTTGTGTAATTAAAGAATAGAACATCTTGAATAGTAAGAAAAAAATTATCAATCAAACTTAAAGGAGATAATTGATTGATTTATTATAATTTTAAGCATCTTTAAAAGAAACTCTTTGCTAAGCAAGACTGCAACACATCAGACACAAAACGACAAATAACATGTTAGTTACCACATACCAGTCAAGATTTATGCACACATCGAAATGCATGAGTGGAGATTGGTTAGCGAAGAAGATTGGTTACATCATGGAGAAAAGGAGAAGACAAAAGATGTGAAAACATCACCAATCATCTTTACAAAATGATTACAGATAGATTAATGTTTGTACTTGTCAGGCATTCAATTGACAGTTTGGATTGTCGGACAATGCTGTATGTAACCAAAAGATGGCAAAGATGGCAATACAAGATATTAGATGGTAATCACATGATCAATGTTATTTACCAACGACATGACATGATAAGATGACTTATAGAACAATGTCAGGTATACAATGGGCTTCTGATAAAACAAGCATGTACATGAAAGTGATGGAAGCAAAATGGAAGAAAATATGAAAGACAATGCATTATATGTGACTAGAAATGAGCTACTTTCTCAGTGCAAAACAAGCATGTTTTTAAAATATGATATCTGATCTGATCTACAGATAAAGAAAACTATTTTGTTTAATTTCAGCAGAGTTTTTACAAACAAAAATCATGATTTTCTTCAATCATCTCGTTTCCAGAAATACAAAGTGCTTCAAATCACTCTAGTTTGCAGTATATATTATATAGGGTTTAACTTTTTTTCTAATTCTTTGAGTGAGGAATCTTGCTCATAAATGTATATCAATTCTGAATTCAACTGTAAATCTAAAATGAAATGTACACAGGCAATATCGTCCATTTGATGATGCACATTGAGCAAAGAAGAGTGATAAGATATGTACAGTAATCGATGAAAGACAATAACAGACAGACAGACAGACAGACATTAGCATTACAAATGAATGAGTGCAGGTAAAGCAAGGATGGCAAGATCATTTGATAGTTTGGCAGAATTTATGAAAGGAAAGTCAAAGCCATTTATTCCCCCTATTAAATTCTTGATGGGAGGTTTATGCTCAATAATGAATTTGCATGGCTTAATTAAATTAAACAATGTATCCCAATTTTTTTTTTTTTTTTTTTAAATAACAAATTATCAAAATATAAATAATGTAAAATAAAGTGAAGCGCCAGAGCAGAAAAAGAAAAGTCATTTACCTTCAGACTATAGCCTTGGATTTTAAACTTGGCAACATTTGTCGCTCTTAAATGGGATATTATCTAATGCAAAATCTTGAAAACATTCAAAATGATACCTTGTACCCAAGGAATGATATCTATGTAGCAAAGCAGAGAAAGCAAGGTTAAAAGCTGACAGAAAGCAGAGAACAAGTGTGCGATGCAATGAAGGAATTAGATGAGGTACATGAAGTGTGATTATCTCTCCCTAACAGGAGCTAGGTCGGTGAAGCACTAATTTTGGTGCATGTCTACAGCCGAGGATGAAGCGTTAACGTTTTCGGCCGGGGAGAATTAAAGATGGGGAGCCAGCAAGCTTGTCACGACATGCCAAGAGGAGGACGTTTTTTGTTCCGGGGGGATCAGAGAAACCTTACTTGCACTCAAGATGCTATCATCACTGGTAGGAGGTTGATAGATACCCTTATGATGCTGGTTGTAGCACTGGTACAGGACCACCATCCCGCAGAACGTGAAGAGGATCCAGCCTAGGATGAGGAAGACCAGGACCAGCACGTTGCCCTCGTCCATCAGGCTCTGGTTCCGTTGCGGATCTGGTTGGTGAAAAATGAGAGTGAGAATCCATGATTAGATTTTCCTTGATTACTAGGGACATATCAACAAGTCATATTTGGTAAGAACAAACAATGCACACGCAAATAACTTAATCTATGCATTAGCTTCCGCACTAGACTAACTTTACCTGATAATTTTGTGAAGATCGAGAGAAATGCATGCAGTTTCATGTTGCAGCTACTGTATCAGAGTCCGTTTTGTGCGTCAGCTCTATTTATACACCCCATATGACTGGCCGAAATGAAACTCCACATGCCACGTATCCAAAGAGATTCTAGCCTTCTATTTAATCATCCTCCCATTAAACTGAATTACTCCATCTTCTACACAATGTTCAAATGATTGCTATCTATTCACCTCCTTTTAAGTGAAATTACTCCTACTTCTATCAAATTACAGAATTGAATGGAGCTGCACAAACTGCTCCTCAAACAAGATAAAGTTGTCCTTCGGCCCTAAGTCACAGACATACATAAATCAATAAAACACCAGCTCGGTACACTACAAAAGAACAGCAAGGCCTGGAGTGCTATGATTCCTAGAAAGTTCCTTTCAATTCAGGATTAGCATCATTCATGACGGCATTGTCACTAAAATAAGATGTTACACAAACTGTTTCTTAGTCTGTAATTACTGCTATTTCTTTGCTTCCAAAAATCAATTGACCAATAACAGTTCTTTGTATCCCTACTTTACATCCATTGTAAATCAATATTTTGTATCATTATCAATGACAAGCTAATTAGATGCAATCCAATTTAAACATATCTTGGATTCATTGCACTCATAAGTCCTTGTAGTATTAAACATGGATACAACAAATACATGTATATTTAACATCACAATGCTCACATGCATGTACACATGTTTGTATATTTCTTTTTAAATGGATATATAACAATATATAGCAAGCATAAGGCGAGGCTACGTTTGCAAAATGGCACAAGATCAGGAGCATTGTTAACTTCTAAATCTGGTATGACGATTCATCTACAAAACCTCACAATGTTGAAATATTTGTTAGAATGAATTGAAAATGAAAAATTATTATTAAAGTATTACAAGGAAGAATGAGTTAGTATTTAGTCAATAAGTAATTATATTACAAATACAATCTTATGAATAATTTCAAAATATTGAAAAATTGTTAGAATAAATTGAAAATGGAAATGATTATAAGAGGATTACAAGGAAAAATGAGTTAGTATTTAGTCAATAAGTAATTGTATTTCACCCTCATCACAACCTATGAGCAGCGAGAAATAGGAGTAAGAAAATAAAAAGCAATACAGAAAATCATTAGGAAAATAAATATGAATGAAAGTTAAAAATGATCCATATGTTCTTCTTAGCAAAATAAGGAAAAAGCAAAGATAATTAAATAAAATTATTCAACAATAGCCAAAAAAGCACAGCATAACTGACTCAATAACTATCATAAAGTGCTTAAAGTGTACAAGTGCGTATCAGCATTGCATAATTTGGATGAACTGGGTGTTGCACAAACAATCAAAATGAAAAAATGACTTCCTTCAAATAACAGGTGTTTTGAAGTTATTGAACATGACGGGATACAAATTTAATGGAATAGCTTTTTAGATCCATCGGTTAAAATTTAAAGGCAAATTTAAATTTCACTGTCGTCGACCTTTCTAGACCTATACCCAAGTCTCTCCACAAAATACAACCAAATGATTTATTCATCATTTTATGTCTGAAATGTTGCAGTCTTGCTTAGGATAAAACAAATTCTATAAAAAATGCTTAACAGTGATGTACACATATGATCCGCTTGACATTAACAAAAAGCACATCAAGCGAAAAGGTGCAATTACTACAATGTAGTATGACCTCAAAGTTTGTTTCCCCTCATCACAAGGTGGCGCTATTCCTCATCTATTTCATCATCTTTTTGTCTTCAAAAGTTGGCAATTTCATCAGTTTTCTACTCATATGGGGGAGGAGGGGGGAGGGGGGGGGGGGGGGGTGGGACACTTTTCTAAAACTTCCATCATGCATCCCTAAATAGGGTACAAAATATAACAGGTGTATTTTGTGCCAGAGAAATGGCTGATGGACATTCAAAATGTGTAGATGTACACATGCTATAAAACATGCACATTTATTAAAGAAAAACGTGTGCAAACAGCTATCCAGAGAAAGTAACCATCACAGTCATGCATTAACTCTTAAGCTGCCACCCATACAATGCAACGAGTGCCACAGTGCTAATTCCTATTGTGCCACAGTGCTAATCTCCTGCGTGCCAAGTTAATTTTAAGGTTGGTTCAAGTGCGTGTTATTTAAATCTTTACAAAAAACAAATCGCTGAATTACTCGAGAAAATCCAATCTGACTGTTGTATACAAAGACGCGTAATCCAAAGCCGATAATCTGATGCGCGCGATGGTACTTTCAATAGCGCTGCAAAAGCACTCAGCACGGTGCAATGGGCATGAACAATAACTGTTATTACATCTGCGCGCTAGCGCGCACGAAGCACCGTAGCGGTGGCTCGCTAGCATGAACGTGGCTTTCAATCGATAGCACGCTCGCGTGCACATGGCACTATAACAATAGCGCGCTAGCAGTCTCATGGCAGGATAAGAGTTAAACAAGTCAAAAGACAACCGTTCTATTCAAGAATTTCAATTTTGTATGCCTATAACAATACCAGATACATTTCTATATACCGGTAGTTTATTTCATATTCCTTTTGTTCTAGTCACTAAAGTCAATGTCAGAGACAAATCATTATGAATTGGTACTCCCTAACAATTTTTGAATGTTCTTCAAAATCTTCAAGAATCATGCTTAGAATACAATTCATAGGAAAGAAGTATTTTAAATTTCTTAAGATTCTCATTTCAAATAAATTTACAGTCCTCCTCATTTTTTTACAAATTTGATCTACCCGGTACTGCTTTTTAAGAAAAACTTTCTTTCACTACGACATTACCCTAAACTATGTGATCAACTAATGTCATCGGGCCGGCTGTATTACTCATTCACAGAAGTTTGTTGATTTCACTCCTGCTATTTCAATAAAAGAGAATTGCATCTCGATGGGTAACCAGAACAATGGCCATTATCAAAACCCATTCTTATTCTTATTTTTATGTATAATCTTTATTCTAAATTTCTGAACAGTCCTCCCTAAATCAAGTGCATGCCACTGACAGGTATTTCACATGCTTTCTACCACAGATCCAAACACGAACCAGATATAACTACAAGACAAGCAGGTATGCATGCAGCTAGTTCCATTCATCCAGCTACTCACACTCATACACATCCGGTCTTAGTACATGTTTATCATCGCCCTGGATACCCTCTACTTCATTTGCAATGGTTGGGGCAACTTGGAAAATGTCCACATCCGAGATGACTGAGTTTAGAACAAGATTCCAAGAGAATGAGTTATAGAATAGAAATGCATATACATTTAATGCCTAAAAACAGCATTCATTCTTCTTTCTTCCGCTTTACAATCTACTTGAACATTACTGCCTTATATACCTCAAGAATGTTTTATAGTCGAAGCATTTAATTCTCCATTTTGCGACAAATTTTCAGCTCAAAGCCGATAAAAAAGTAGACAAAGATCAGGCTACATGATTAAATTATTTTGCCAAGTTCATAATAAATAAATTTCAGCTTTGCAAGGTAAGTGAATTTCAAGCTTATACAAATATTTTGAAGGAAACTTGTTGAATAAAACTGAATGTAGGTTAATGATAGCTGAAATATATATTTGGAATACATGATTGGAATATAATTGAAATAATTATTGATATATATGATTAGTTTCATATGAATGATAATGTGTATACTTGCGAGCATGAATGATTGATGTAGTGAGAGTAGATGTATGAAAAATAGCTTCTTTTTTTATTGATAGGCAAGCAGGAGGTATATAATTCATGAGATAAACAGGCAGAGAGCATGCTAGAAAGCTAACTTTTTAATGGAATTTTATTTTTTATTTAAATGGTATAGTATAAAACACAGGTAAATATACAGCAATTTCATTTTTAGTTACTTGATCAATAAATTTGGTCAAGCATACATAATGCAATTGCCTTTTCTTTTCTTGTTTCATCTTTGTCAATACAAAATCAATTATAAAGCGGGGTATCTGACATGAATTCAATACAATCTAAAATGCATTATTTAATTATTTTTTTCTTCAAACATGCAATTGCAAAATAAATTTCATCCACAGAAAATAATAATTTTCATATTCATGTCTGGGATTTCAACTTATTGCTTTTTACTCTATCAATTGGTGAGTCTAGGGAATATAGATGTGGTTTTTAACCATGCCATGACCCCAGATGAACTTTTTGTCACTCTCACATTGTGGGATTCTAGTGGCTATTTGCACCAACAGAAGAAAGAATGTGTTTGTTAAAGATGGCTAAGATGGGTTTAGTCCTGTAAGATGGTTTAACCGGTGTCATGTAAATACATGATGACACCATAAATGTAATCTTATGCAATGTAGCGACAACCGATTCTCGCGATTGCACTCAAAGATGATGAAATGCGCTTGTTAAGATGATGATGGTTAATAGATGAGCCAGCCAGCCACCCGTGAGCGAGCGATGAACAAACCAAGAGGTCTTACCAACAGGACCAATCACGTTGCTAATGGTGGTGGACGGGGGCAGGGAAGGGATTGGCTTGCCTTCGGAAATGTTGTTGTCGATGTCGCCGTCTGTGATTACATCGCCTGGGTTCAATTTTTCTGACGTGTGATGGCTCCCTGCTGGAGGATTATAAAAAGTCAGTGAAGAGTTGGATACACAAATATATATATATGAAAATATAGATTGTTATCATCACTTCATATACACTTGTAATTCTATAGACTATGCCTCCCTTTCATGCTCACGCTATCAGCTCTCTACGATGACACGGTGTCATCTTTTCTTATGTTTACCTAATCTCTTGTATGTTTACACAAGATTATAAATGTATTATGTGATGTGTTTTTTCAAATATATATGATTGTTGTTTTTATGTGTAGGGATTGAGATAAGAATTAGTGGATCAATATTTGACTTACATACGCTGTACATTTACACTTTATGATTTACTCCTTGGATGCATGTAAAAGAAACAATTAGGGCAAAAATTGTCAGTAAATTAAAACAAATTAATGCAATTTCATTGAGTGGTCAACAAATATTAGAAAGAAAATCAAGGGAATTCCATGGAATGCAGGAAGGATAAAAGAGAAAAATGTTCAATCAATATTATTGTCACATTGTGCATGAATATCACAAATAACCATATAAACCATTTTCTAGAAAACGTCACCGCAACATTACACTGCATAGAATTTGCAGTCAAGCAAACAAATAATTAAAAGGTGCATTGATAGGCAAACACAGAAACAAAATCATAATCATAATTGGTGAATATTTCATTTTTCAAAATCAAAGTGTCAAAGGGAAACAAAGTTGAAAGAATATGAAGAGGAAGCACAGGAAAGTTAGCTGTTTCATAAAAGAGGACATGGTAAACACCAAACAAAAAACAAACAAACATATAAGTGTATTAAATAGACATGTACGTCAGGAGTGCAAGGTGGATTTAGAAATAGTAGCAATAAAAGAAAAATGTAAGTGCTGTGATCTCATGCAAGGTACCAATTTAAAGAAGAATCATAACTTAGTGGGAGGGAGAAAAAGATTGGAAACAATTTTTTCACATACTAAGTAGGCCGCATAAGTTTAAATTGTGCCAAAAAGACCAAGAAAAGAGGGGAAAGATATAAAGAAGTCTGAAACAGACGATGGACCCACATTATTCCCTGAAAGAAGTATAGGATTGTTTTCAAAGAGAGTTTGTTTCAAGCGAGAAGAGAACCAAGGGAGTTCCATTGTACATACAGAAGTTTAATCATGTACAGTTTAACAACTAAATTATTCATACCCCTTGTACATTCTATGTTTTTTGTTTGTTTATCGTAACTCAAGAATGAAAGGTGGATTGGTTAAATTAGAGCCTTTGTTGAATACTTGTAGATGTGAATTTTAATATGTCACATTCTGAAGAAACATGAATAGGGACATATCAATTATTTGCATACTTGAGAAATTACAAAACTTGGTGAGGGTATGAATAACTTGTTGACTGTATATAGGACATTAACAGTGTAATGCCACAGTATAGATGAGATATTGTTTACATGCTGAATGGGGATGAAGAGATCAAAGAAAAGAAAGAATAACTTGAGGGCAAGGTAACAAATTGGGGAGGAAGAAGATGAGGAACATGACCGTCATACACAGGAGAAAGGTGGAAGAGATAGAGAAGTTTGTAACAATAGGTATAGGAAATTCAGACAAGAAAGTGTCATATCGTGGGTAAATGTGTATTACAATAATATAGGTGAAGGCGAGTGGGAAGAAAAGCAACGGAAGACTGTCTTTAAACATGCGAGAAAGGTTTCACAAGAGAGAAAGAATAAACTCCAACAGGAAGGATTGTATAATTATACACATAGAAAAAGTTTACATCAGGGAAGGTGACGGCAGTAACACATTCCAACAAAAGTAGGGAAAGGAAAGAGCAAAATTATTTTTTCACTAAACAAGAGTCAACTTGAAGGAGGTGGAACAAAGGTTGTAGAAGGAAAATTTAGGCAGGAAGACAAAACACAATACACAAGGACGATAGATGATTTAAGGTTTGAGTGCCAGATAGGTTTAGAAATGTACCAATAAACAAGGAGAGGGGTAAGGAGGGGGTTGACATAAAGAGGGATGTTGGTCTATACCTTGTAAGGTAGAACTATTAACAGTTGATGTCCATTCAAGATTTGTTGTGGACACTGTGCTGAGTGTGGTGGGAACGGCTGTTGAACACAACGTAATAGCAACAAAAGAAACAAAAAATAACAAACAGAAACTCTAACGAGGAACTCATATTAAAAGGAATTACCGAATGAATCAAACAAAATGAAAATATAAAATATATATGATAAATGAAATCAATGAAAACTCAAGCAATGTTCCAATTTTCTATTATAATAGCTTCTGAAAATTTTGGGGGATATTCCTTAGTACTTAAATTGGAGAAATTGTTGAACAAATTGATGCCGACAATGAATTTTTTATAGGAACATTGCTTAATACTGTACAATGCACTTTGCAGGCACCATGCACACATACCATGCAACAATTGCACAAATCCAAACACATTCAAAAGATCTTTGGATGATTTTTTCTATTCTTTTTTGTCACTTGAAATTTAAGTACCTGTACACAATATTGTTGGGATTTTGGGGGTATCTTTTTCTCTATTTCTGATTGAATAACGGTGAAGTCTATTTGGGTTCACAACACCACAACTAAATCAAGACGTTGTTGACATACTGCAAGGTAATAAATATTAAACAAAACAAAAAAGCAACATAATACTAATCTAGCATTGATATTAAAATGCTAATGTTAAACAACTCTCTACACTATAAAACAAGTGTATTATGATCAGCTCATTAAACAACTATGGCACAAAACTAAGTTAGCTGCTGATTAAATCATATTATTCATTAAATATTACTTCTTCTTTGCATATTCCATCAACAATATAATTTTTTCTATTTCTAGGTATAAAACATTTTATCAATCTAGATATCTAATCTTGTACTAAATCCAGAAAATACACTATTCTAGTAAAACACCAGACATCCTGTTAATTAAAACCGATGATGATCATCATGCTAAATAACCACTTCAAAGAAATCCATCCCAATTTGTTGAGTCATAACTCACGCATATGACGCTCTCTGGAGTTTTTAACTCCCTCATATGATATCCCACAAATTCCTCCTGTTGCATGTTTTACAAGGTGAAGGGGTACACAGGGTCAAAAGATAAGAGAGAGAGAATATTATCTATAATATATTCTTGAATTATATTATGTTTCATTGACCTCTATGTCTCTGTAGTTTGTACTTAAGTCCTATCAGAACGAACATCATCCTTTTTTCATGTTCGGTGCAAACTCTGGATCAACAAAATGTACTGCAATAAGCAAAGGCCATGAAAATCTCTTTAAAACCAAAGGGTATTGTTTGCTTATATCAGAAACTTCTTCTGCATATCTTGTACATTCACGATGCAGACTATACAAAATGATTATATAATTGTTTTTGTAGTTCAAACTTTCTGCATTATCACTGAGTATATATTTCATTTTGTTTCTGAAGCTTTTAATTTGTTCACATTTTCACTGTATTGAATCGTCATTTAATTCATGGTCCATGCTTATTGCACTTTCGATATACAAACCTGCGTCTTTCACCTTCCAGCGAAGCATTTTTAGAATACAATGACATAAAAATAAAAAATGGAGAACTAGTGAGTGAGACTGACCGGTGGTTGTCTGGGGCAACGTTGTAGACGCCGTGGTGATAACGGTCGTGTATTTGGTGGTAGCAGCGACGGGAGGTGCATCGGTCTCACATATACACTCGGGTTGAGGGGTAGTGGGTGGTGGTGGTTCTGTACCATGCACAAGGAAGGGGGGTAGGAGTGAACGGGCGTGGTCAGTTAAAAACACAGCAAATCATAACAATGAACTCATTAAGAACACGCATAACGTGACTGGTGCAAATTAAATCAAATATGGCTCTAATGAAAATCATAATATCTACTGAACAACGTGAACTCACTGCAAATTACTTATCTACAAATATAACTTACACAAAATAAAACTGGACCTGAACAGAGTAACCAGAATGCAGGATTGTTAGAAAATATAAATGAGTATATATAAAAACAGAAATAATATTTTTAAGAAGCGATAGGTGAAAGCATGTTAGAAATCTTTGGTAAAGGTTGGGGAGAGGGGGTTAGAGGTTAAGCAAGGAGACTTTAAATTACCGTTCATGCACAACTTGTAAAACATTTAAGTATACTTCTACAAATAGAAGTGCTACTGATAGCAATATCCCAATGACTTTCTTTTTTAATGCTAAATGATCTTTCCTTGATTTCATGTTCTTCGTACAGGGTAAATATTTCAATAGTGAGTATTGCACCTCAAAGATACGGGCAACATAGAAAATAAAGATTGACATTTACAAAAATGTACATATTTCACATTAGTATGCAGTATAATATAATTTAGTTAATTCAAATAAAATCATTAAAGTCCCAATTATCTTTTCATTTTAAAGAGGAAAGTGTGAGCATTTTGTAACCATATAATGTACATGTAATCCTACCAAATTGAAATCGTTTATGCTATCTTTTTGTGATAAATCTAATCAGTGCTCAAAAGTGAAACTGCAATTCGTGCTAAATACCATAACATTATATCAAATATCCTTCAAGCTTTGCACTAATATTGATATAAACATTCATTGGGGGGGGGGGGGAAGTGAGTGAGTGTTTAGGTTATGACGGCTAGTTTAATCACTACACCACAAGGTGACATTGACATGACACCACAAGGTGACATTGACATGAAACCAATACCTTCACATCCCAACTCTATTTGATTCTTAAAGGAAGAGGGCACCCCCTCAGAAGAATCCACTTCCGTGGTTTGAGGAGCAGAGGTTGATGGAATTTGAAGAGGAAGAACTGAGGAGTGATGATAATGGTTGAAAGGAAAGAAGATGAAGAGAGAGAGAGTAGCCGATATCTACAGCATTTTGATGTACATCATATGAAAATTGAAAATCATAGTGTAATAAGAAGATAGAGAGAGAGAGAGAGAAAGAGAGTAGCCGATATATCTTCAGCATGTTGATATATATATCATATGAAAGTCAAGTGTAATAAGAAGATAGAGATGGAGAGAAAGAGAGTAGCTGATATCTACAGCATGTTGATATACATCATATGAAAATCATAGAGTAATGAGAAGATAGAGAGAGAGAGAGAGAAAGAGAGTAGCTGATATATACAGCATGTGGATACATCATCATGAAAATCATAGTGTAATAAGAAGATAGAGATAGAGAGAGAGAGAGAGAGAGAGAGAGAGAAAAGAGAGAAAGAGAAAGAGAAAGAGAGAGAGAGTAGCTGATATCTACAGCATGTTGATATACATCATATGAAAATCATAGTGTAATAAGAAGATAGAGGAAGAGAGAGAGAGAGAGAAAGAGAGAAAGAGAAGGAGAGAAAGAGAAAGAGAGTAGCCGATATCTACAGCATGTTGATGTACATCATCATGAAAATCATACTGTAATAAGAAGATAGAGAGAGAGAGAGAGAGAGAGAGAGAGAGAAAGAGAGTAGCTGATATCTACAGCATGTTGATATATATCATTATGAAAAACATAGTGTAATAAGAAGAGAAGACTGTAGCTGATAAGAAGTTAACCAGTTGACTACTGGATCTTCTGATTATCATAGACTTAACACAGGCGCAACCCTGTTCCAGTAGTCAATCGGTTAAGAAGGAGAATGAGCAGAAGAGTAGCAGGAAAGAAAAGAAGATGGCAGCATCATTATTCTGATGAGTAAGCATAGAGCGGCATTAGTTTAATAACTTGAATAACAGTAATTCTCTTGAATGCATCCTGAAAGGCACATTTTCTTTTATTAGGCAAGAATTAAAAATGTAAGAAGTAACCACTTAGGAGGAATAAATTTGATGTCTACAGACAATAGAATCGTTGAATATATATCAAACTTTCAATCTTGTTGTATTTGATTGCCATCTGTTTCCAAAGTTTCTTCTTTCATGTTTAATTCTTGCCTAATTCTTAACCTGAACATAAGATTAAATAGAAGAATATATATTACCAAGTAAGTATATGATCCTGTGTATCAGTATGTGAGGCTTGCAATAAAAGGAACATGTTTCATAGGCAGAAATACATCACAATAAGAGTTAAATGGTTAGTTACTGCACTGCAAAGATAGTGATAAAAACATTAGTAAATGGTGAGTAATTAGTCATGAAAAAAATGGATAGAAATGGGAGATTATTACTTGTTTAGCTTCAATAAAAGAAAGATATATCAAACAATTTATTACAAAATTGTGATGATGAAACATTGCTGCTTACTGATTTCCTATTCTTTCTGATGCAAAATAAAAAGTTTTTTACAAACAATCCAAGACAATGTTATTTGGATAAAACACATAGAACAAAATCAAAATGAAACCCCTTCTTGGGGGGGAAACAGTTTTTAAATGTCGAATAAAAGGAATATGTCAACTGATTTAGAAGAAAAAAAGTAGAAAAACTCTTAAACTTTGAGGGAAAAAAAAATCATTTAAACTTTTACAAAATGCAACAAAAGAGAGCATGCAAAGTACATGCATAGAAATTTTGAACCATATTCATACTCCAAATACAAGCTGTATTCTACAATTGCTTTTAGGCAATCAACTAAAAAGACCGGTATCTGTTTTCAAAGATGCAAATCCCATTCTCCCATGCATAGCATTCATTATTAAGAACCAGAGAGATGATTGTTAAAGACATGTTATTAGTACCATTCATTCCCTGAAGAGGAAAAAATGTAAGAATTCATTCAACAAGTTCATATGCAATTTTAAGAAAATGAAAATGGTTAATAATCAATTAAACGATAGCATGCTTGATGAAATGAGAGATATATAATGAAAAGAAAATGTCGGATTTGAGGAGTTCCACAGAAATTGACACATTGTCAATTCCTTCAAAGAGATTTTATAAACTTAATGTTTTTTATATGAAATGTGTGATCATGCATGTTATGTAAGTGTATGATAATGCAGTTTTTTTTCTTTGGTGTGTGATTAAATATATTTCATTTTTTATTTTATGATAGATAGCAGTTGAGCTGATAGCATAAGCATGTTACAATGTTAACAGAGAGAGCTTTGTCTTACAGTACCTTATTAATTAAGAGAGCATGAAGAATATACATCATTAAATACTTTTTTTTGTATGGCATGAGGCATGAAGTTATAGAATATTATAGATACAAGAGTCAGGATTAGTTTTCTATAACAACCCATCCTGCAAGTGGTAACTCTCTACATCATGATTCAATGTCTAAATGCAACTCATTCTGCAAGACATAATGCATAGACTGTACCGTTTTACTCATTGACAAGTTTATCAGACTATTTACAAACATATCAAGACTATGAATTCCAATAACTACATGTACTTCATTTACATATCAAGACTATGAATTCAAATAACTACATTTACTTAATTTACATATCACCTGACATGAATATTGAAATGCAAAATAAACACTTTACTTGTGAATATGAAAATTGGATTGAAATTTTTTTTTGAATGAGATACTTACCATCTGTTGAGGGTTATACAAAGTCCAGAGCACACATCACAAATGGAGGGTTTGGGTCAAGTGAGAGATTGCAAGGGAAGAAAAGTCATAAAAAGAGAATGAAGAAAAAGGGCCAGATATTGCATAATAAAGACACCTGCAACAAATGATTCATAGAAAATCAACTTGAAAGATCAGTACTTAGTTCATGAATAATCATGATTGTTTCATTTGTAGTCATATCTATAAAAATGTGTTCATTGGAATAAAAATGTGATAGTTTTTTCTTCCAATCCCTATCCTAATTAATTTGATCATTTTCTATTTTACTTTGTAACATACACTGTTCGCTCTCTCTACACATGCATTTGGGTGATACTCTTTTGTAATTGGGACATCTAACAAAGTTAATCTTTTGTAAGAACTGATTATTTTGTTTCACAAATTCTCTTTACCTGGGCATTCTTGGACGTTGCTGACATCTTGTTCGTCACTGCAAAACAAACAAAACAAAAAAACAAATGATTTATTATGGAGAGAAGCAGCAAGAGAGAGAGAGAGAGGAGAGAGAGGAGAGAGAGGGAGAGAGAAAATAACTATAATCTGTTTGCAAGATGATTTATGCTTCATCTTCAAATAGCACCTGCAAAATAACCTTTCATAATAGATGAATGGTTTTTAACAAAGCAGAATGCAATAATGTGACAAAATTTTCAGATAAAAAAATGATTTATACTTTACAGAAATGAGAAAAAAGTAATAATACTCACAAAGCATTATCTCCAGTATACTCGTAGCACTGATCCGTTAAGCTATTCCAAACGCAGTAGGGATCTTGTGTACAGGTACTGCAGAAGAGAAAGAGGGGGACATCTTTAAATCATAACATCCCTATAATTGCAGTACATTGTAACGTCAAGTTATCATAGCCATTTGCACAAAGTGATAATGAATAACAAAATTACATCTGTAAATGCATGAACATGCAAAGGTTCTCTTTGTTAAATAAATTCCTTGAATGTCATACACTGCCAATTTTTTTTCCAATTTTATTTGGTTCATTTAATTTCCAAACTGCTAAATAAAATCACATCTAGGGAACAGAACAGAACATACATATTTTTTTTAATACTCTGTATGTATTGTATATGTTTTTTATGAAGAATGAAATAAATACCATACCATACCAACATATCAGAATGGGAGAAAGAACATCAGCTATGATGAGGGTTTAATGAAGCTTGCAAGACAAAGAGGAATGCTTAAAAATACAGGGTTTTATTTTTACTGACTGAATAAAAAGAACTAATTCTCCACTGAACAAATAGAACAAGCTCAAAACAACTCAAACTCACCAGTCACTTGTGTAGTTTATACATCTCTGCAGAGGAACCTCCAAGATGGAGCTGTTCGTATTGACGACGAGAACCTCCTTCCCTTCGTGGTTTGTCACCAGCTCCATGTTGACGACCCGCTCGCAGCTGTCTGCTGGATGCAGACTGATCTCTTCCAGGAGATTGGCATGAATAGCGCCCCCTTCACCCTCAACGACGACAACCTTCAAGAGCTTGCTGTCATCTGTGTGGAAAAGGAAAAATATGATGATCGTGATTGCAAACGTAAGTGTGGTATAGTCATCTAAAATTTGATATTTCTGTTCTAATGCTCAATCTGACTACTCAATCTGACTAAAAGATGGCAATATACATGTACATGTACAATGCAAAGGATACATACCTTAATATACATAAAATAATGTAAGATCACTATCTATACACAAACTGAACGTGCAGGACACCATTGGAAAATTGTCCAAAAAGTATGAAAAAGTTTATAGAACTGAAAACATAAGGTTTAGACATGCTGGATAAAGTCTGTTGATCAGAACTGTTGGTTTGTCCTCAGAAATTGTTTTCAGACAGCGATTCTGAATGGGATCATCATATCAACAGAAATTGTCTTAAAGAATCAAAATGATCTTCATAGGTTAAGGCACCCATGTTTTTCTTACAATTCTCAATACTTCTAGGAGATATGACAGAAGTATTCAAATATTCATACATGTAGCCAATTAAAATTGTTGGGCCTTGCAACACATAGCTTACCATTTAATCGTACAATTGGTTTTTAGTGATTGATTGACCACAGGCCCTGTACTGATTGTGAGGCTAAAAAACACATAAGTGTGCACGCACCAACGCTGTGACATGTTCCCACTCACCTGTTCCTAAAAATAAAACTTGATAATTTTTATCGACGGCCTTGTGGCTGTGAACCATGATCTGCGTCAACCTGTAGTCTGCCCTCGTTAGGTCAAAGACGGGCAGGGGGTTCCCATGATTGGGCACAGACTCATGCATGAGAGGATGGGCCGCTATCCACTGTAGCGTAATCGGGGAACTCTGTGAACCTAGATCACACTGTAAGAAGAAGCAGAAGAGATTTGTTACAGATATGAAGCATCGATCATAACACATAATCTTTAGGTATTAGAAATACAAGGTTTTTACTTAGGTTCATTTGATGCTTTAAATGTTTGATTTTATGATCGTTTTATCTTGAGTACCTTCTCAGTATCATGTCACGTGTCATGTGACGTACATTATTGTTTATTTTTTTGTATCCATTATAAATGTTGAAGCGGAATTTCATTGAATAGAATTGAACTTTTTTCTTAATAAACAAATGTCTCATCAATAACAAATCAAATTAAAGATTTTACCCTGTGACTGTTCTAAGTGGTTCAGATTGGCAAAAGTTACATCCCCTGAAAATAGCTGTCATTAACAATTCCCACTTCAAAACATTCTCATTTTCAAGAGGAGGAAAGAGCCAAAGCCATTACAAATTGAAATACCGAAAGAAAATAAAGCAATAAATACCAATGAAATTGATGGGGTGAATAATAATGATGATCCGCAGTTAACTCATTTTCAAGAGGAAAGAGCTAACAGCATCAAAACATTTCTAATTGAACTATGACTCACCAATCCTGGTCTGGGTGATGTCGGCGGGGAGGCGGGGTACCACGCCCCACCCTGTTGCTCTTTGAACTCTCCCTCGTTCATGATGGTTCTTATTGTGTTCAGGCTGAAGACGCACACGGCCGATCCAGGGATCTCGTGTCTACACGACAGACAAAAGAAAACAAACAGATGTTAAAATGTTAAAGCCCCACTGCACTACTCATAGCTACTTGCGCCCTGTATATTTGCGCCTCTTTATATAGGAAACAATGCCTAATCGATGACCATTGGTCCACCATGATCCTCTTTTTCTTAGGTTAATTGAGAGCTTATTTGATGAGATAACCACCTGTCAGTGACCATGCAGGGAGGTCTAATCCCTCCTGGCCAAACTAGTGCAGATAGCCTTTAAAACTGCATAGGACAGATTTGTGACCTCGTTGGATACAACTTGATTTGAGCATTGAGATGCAAAACATATTTTCCTTGAACTCCAGCCCATGTTATCTAAGGTTTAGTATTTGATAATTTAAGATAGACTTTTGCTCTAACTCCCAGTGTTTGAAATTGGCTGAAACATGTGCACATCATATGTTGACAGCCACAAGAGCGTTAACTCATATACCTTTCACAGAGTTCATGCTCTTTTGGCTCACAACAAACGAAATGAATGAAAACTTTCTTTCTCACAGTAAACAAGATCTTGTACTGGATATTGAAACAATGGAACTACTTTGAGAAAAGGAAGAGTTTCAAAAACAAGGTTATCATTATTACCAATATTATTTCCATTTGTCATTTGTCTTTCCCACGCTACGGGTGGAATATTGATTTTCCTTAACGTCTCTGTTGCAAGGGGTTTGAAGTCTACCACCCACATATCGACAAGAAATCAAATCAGGTATTGAACTACAAGAAAGGTATAGGCTGTTGCTATTATATCAAAGCTTTCTAACAGAAACAACTTGTAGCCAAGTTCTAGCAAAATATAACTAGGATACAAGAACAAGTTAGACCCCACTGTACTCATTATACTCATATGTGACATATATGATCCTTATAGAATACATTATAGAATGTACACACAAAAGACTTACCTTCCAGTTGTAAATACTCCATAGAAGAGTGTATCGTCCTCCGTCTCTACCATGTGAACATCCTCTGCAAATAAGAAAATATTAAACATGAAAATAAAAGTCATTTTACATCTACACACCAGGGTAGAGAGAAGCAATGTACACAAAATACCTTGCTTAAGGATGTAAGAGCCGAGCTGGGGTCAACCCGCGACCTTTGCATTAACAGTCATTTAACTACACCTCTACATCAAATTTTTCTTCAGGGTCTGGGAAACATATTGCTTTTCATGGTGGAGTTGATAACAGTAGTGCTCCGGGGGAAAAAGTTTAATGCAAACTTTCTGGAAAATGGAAATGATTCAAATTATTTCAATTAGGTAGAAGTCATTAAGTCAAGAACCTGGATTAGAATGCTTTATGAGAAATTGAAGTAATAGGAAGGAATTAGTCTCTCTGATGAGCTGACAAATGTGTAATGAACAAATAGTTATTAACTGCAGAAATCAATCAGTAGAGTATGAGCTCGGCCACAGACTTCAATTAAGTATCATTTGTTGAAAATTGGACTTAAATTCAATTACTTGTTTTTTACGCCACATTCTCAATAATGCAGCACACTCTTCATTAGATTGTATGACAAATATGAGAGTGAAAGTGTCCTGAATTCAGAAGGGAACGAATGATGATTGCTTTTCCAAACTTTGATGAGTTTTCCAGGGAATTTCTTTGACAGGTTTTGGTTCTGCTGACAGACATGTATAGCTATCAACAGTCTTCGAGTGCTGACAAATGGTTTTAATTCATCACTTCTATGAGGCAATATAACAGGGAAGTCCTTTCAATGTCATTTTCTAATCCCCAATAAAATTATGATTGTTTCAGATGAATTTAGGGGGATTAAGAAGTAGTATCGAAGCTTTCCTGAGAGGAAATACAGCAGGGGATAGAACAATTCTATTCGTGCTTAATTCATATCTATTTGAGGAAACACTCAGATTATGATTTGAAGGGCAGAGTGATAGAGAGAGGAAGAAAGAGAAAGAAGAAAAAAGAGGGAAAAAAAGAGGAAGGGAAAGAGACAAAGAGGATAATGAGAAGGGAGAGAGGTGGTAAACAAAAAAAGAAAGGAAGAGAAAAAGACAAAGTAAAGGAGTGACCAGAAAGAGAGAGTAAGATAAAGGTAGAGATTGAGAGAGAAAGAGAAAAGGAGAGAGAAAGAGAAAAGGGGAGAAAAAGAGAGACATAAAAAGTAAGAATGGGGAGATCAAACTAAAAAATAAATAAATAAAGAGAAGGGGGGGGGGGGAGAGGGAGAGAAAGGGGAGAGAGAGGGAGAGAGAGAAAGATAAATAGAGATAGACAAAAAGAGAGGAAGAGAGAGATACAGAGAGGGAGGAAGAGAGAAAGATACTTACGGAGGAAGTTGAAGTAAAATGGGAATGCTCCAGGGAAGGAACAGTTGAGACGGATCTTTTGAAAGGTTGTCCACTCTCCATCAGATATCCAATCGCCTCCTTCGTCACTCTTACAAACTTTCCCAACTCTGGAGTAGACCGCCTGCACAAATAAACAAACAAACAAACAAAGAATAAGTAAACAATTAAACAGACAAATCAACAAATTATGGATAGATAGAGTGTAGATCGATAGACATATGTCATTTAATAAATAACTATATAAATAAACAAATAAATAATGCTTTATGGCATTGTAATAGGAATTTTACTGGGCATCAGTATCCGACCTACTCCGAAACACCCTGACAAATGAACTTTCACTGCAACTATGTTTTGAAATGAATGTGCGTGGTGGTATTCAAGTCGTAATATGATTTGGCATTTTCTTGGCTACGGCCAATCATTCCTACACCCCAAATGAAATCCCACTGTAATGACTGCTAAGTACACAGACATTCATCGCACGCAGAGAGAGAGGCAGCACAGGGAGCGTGAGTAATCAGAATTCTTCACTAATATATTAGGTTACAGAGGCATGCGCTAAATGAGCGCAGCAGTATCGCTAGGGATTACTGTATCATTGGATTTCTATGGGCACATCGGTGAACATTTTTATCCCTGGTATTAAAGCGAGGTGTATGAGGGAATGCTAACTACACCATGCCAGGTAATGAAATAAATATGAATTTCAGATGAATAGAAGAAAATAAATATGCAGAAGCATACATAAAGCAAATGAAAGAGAGTCTTTGATCTAGCAGTAAACAACACCACACAATATTTGATAACATCATCTGTTTGGAGCCAAAAGGTCGTTAACTCATATACTTTGACAATATTTATGAATTTTTTAGACTTGAAACTTTCCTGACTCTGAACATGATATAAATCAAAGAGTTAAGTTGAGTAATAAAGTTCAATGTACAACATACAGAAAAGAAGAAATGATCATCAATAAAAACATTTGATTGTTCAATAGATTGACATTGTCAAGAAATACAACCCCAGAAACTTGTTTGTTTAATTATCCATAAAAATAATTTTACTGTTCAATAAATCAACGAGAACTTGTAAGTTTTTTGTTTGCTTGTTTGAGCCTCTATAAAATTACTTGATAGTTTAAAACATCAACAATGTAAAAAAATGCAACTTCAGAAACTTAAATCATAATTCTAGAAGTATATAATGGTTTACGTCACACCAATTGATGCATGTTCATTAAAATTATTCATTGGGATATAAAATACCTTGCTCTCAAAAGCCATTGATGTTCATATATCACTGGATTGTAAAAGAATGCTTCCATTGTATGACAAAACATCACGGTAATACTAGATCCACAGGTATGGCGTATCATATTAACAGGCATATTGTATGACCTTTCATAATTTATGATGTCAACGTTTCAGGCAACTCATGACGTACTTGCACTTTTGGGTCTCTCTGGGCCACTAATACTGGTTAATGAAAGTGTATCTCATATCACGATAAACTGGAATGAAATATTGTATTGAATCGAAAACAACTATAAAATACTGTATTTTGTTTTAGTGTACTAGAATGGTCTCATTTCTTACATCTCCTGATGTGTATTCCACTGCCACTTCTCGGAAGAAGAACATGACCCAGTCTCCTACATCAAATGATTTCACAAATGCTGGAACTGTAGAAGAAACAGGTAATAATGCAAATAAATCATAAGAAATGTTTTTAACAACTAAAATAAAGTCTACTCGATTTTCAGCAGATTCTAAGAAACACTGGTTATTTTTCATTTTCAGACAATGCACAGGTAGATGGAGGGTTTAATGTTTGGTTCTTTACGGAATATAGGGTATGATTGAGTATTCCTTGGAAAGTTTATTAGTCCCTTGTGAAAATAACAAGGAATCACAAGATAAATCTTTACTTTTTAACCCAAACAACATTCAAATGAAGTTGAAATACAGAGAAAAGGCATAAATAAGTAATTTTTCTCCTTTTGGGGGGCCATTTCTTTGTCAGTCGATACCAGGAGACGATATTCCATTCACGTCTCATTGAGCCAATAAACAGGATGTATGCTAGCTTATGGTCCTCACTCCGTCACGCACATGCATTTATTCAGTACATGAAACATAAAAAACAAACTGGCTGAACGATGTCGCAAAAAGCCTTCCACAACATTTTGATTCTATTCAATTGATTGTCGATGCTTTCAAGCACTGAACAGGCAGTAAACATGAACAAATAGCCAAGCGATATTTGCTTTTTAGAGGAAAAAAAGGTGATTTTGGGGAAACATTGCTAAATGCCTGACTCATGGCTTTGCACATGCATCTGATTGCATACCTGTACTCCTACACAATCATTTGTTTTTTTTCATTTGTTTCAGTAAAGAATGATCATACTAATTGAATTCTATGACACATGCTCACACAAATAATGCTCTGTGATCCATTTCCTTCACTATATGAATTCTTAACTTCAACCCAGAACCAGACTCTACACCTCATACTAACCCAAACCCTAAACTCAATTAATAATAATAATAATAACTTTTATTTATATTGCGCTTTTCATAAGACATTTATGTCAAAGCGCTTTACAATATTGATACAAGAAAAACTAAACAGAGCAATGGCATAATGACAATTACAACCCTACCTAAACCTACATCTTCGACAAGAGAGCAATTGTCACTGAAGTAAATGTCTAATCATAATCATATAATTCATATCGTTGCTATATACATGGAAATATAAAACATTGAAATTAAAAAGACAAAGTAAACTTACTCTTGAGCCATTTGGAGTCCATAGCTTTCGTAAGGAGTACATTTTGTGGTCCCTGCGATCGGAAGATGACTGAATCTCTGGCCGTATAGTCCCGGGCAACACCTGTGTATAGGTTACCATCTGAATTGGGGAGAGAAATTAAATATATCATTAATAATAGCCTCTTGAGGCATAGATACAGGGCAACCAGTAGAAAAAGACGATACAAGAAACATGGTTTTCAAGGGAAGGTGGTCTTTATCAACAGGTTTCCGTTGACACGTGTTTCAGTGAGATGCATTTTTTCAAGGAAAACAGACACTGTGGTCTTTACAGACAAGTGGTCTTTCTATGCAGGGGGTTGCTACATGTAAGGCTAAATTTCAATGTTTACGAATGATGTCTGCAAATGTGCAGCATCAAGTCATCCAATAGATTAAAAGTTTATGCCAATTAATAAAAGTAGAAATCGTAATTTCTTGGAAGAATATTATTTACCTGCAAAGAGCGCTGTACCCTCTTGCTTGGGATTGAAAGGGCTGATGAAAGTTCCATCTGATTCTTGATATTCCTGAAGACTGGAATCCTGAGAGAGGGGGAAAAAAGATGAAAACATAGGAAAACGTATGTTATTAACATCGTTCATATTCTAATCTAATCTGTCTTTGTTACTATGACAACCATGACACAGGACAATCTACTTTCACCTAGTTGTTCTTGTAGCCTGAGGGTACGATACTGATAATTTTACTTCTAATGCATGTCAATTTTGCTTACTATGATGGATTCTAACTTCAAAATAATTTTGACACTTTGGCATCGATTGATTTCCTTTGTCTGTCAAAGCCAATCAGTCGGCAGGTCCTGATGTTGTTATCGAACCAGAAATCTTACTATCAGAATGCCATGGTAACTAGTTAGCGTCAGTTGGTTTTCTTCCTCAATACGCAAGGACTCTAAAACTCTGAGAAGGGGGGAAGACAAGGAAGGGGCTGGTTCTGCAAAGCACTCTCGTGGGATTTGATGCAGATGAGAGCTGCTCATTTAGTGGGGTCAAAGGTTAGGCGATGACATACAGCCATCCATATTTCGGTGCCAAATAACACTCTTTTTAGTTTTTACACATGATTTGATGAGTTAAACAGGAGTTCAGTGGTTGGTTGTTGTGCGATGGAAGTTTCATTTAATTACAAACTCACACCCAGCGCTTTGTAATGGATGCTGACGGACGTAATATAATGTTCACTTTGTCCGTCATCCACCTGAAAGGTGTTCATCTCAAACATTCCGCAAAGTCTGCAAGTCATTCCAAGATATTAACTTCCCTCAACCAACATGCTTTTATCTCTCTTCTACTTTATTAGCTTTGAATTAAAGAGAAGTCAACTACGTGCGACTAAATAAAACCGTTTACTTTCAAAACAAGTTAATCATACCAAATTAATCTTTCATCAATTGAATGCTGCATATCTTAATTCATCATCGCATATATGTTTGGACGGGGATGTAAAATATGTTATCCTAGGATGATGACTTTTGCAGGAAGCATGCAAGTTAGGTAAACCCAACGCTGCAACTGTGGTCCTGACTTTAACCTTGACAGCAAAGCTGTGAACGCAAGGCAGAGCGTGAAACTACGACGGCGAGGTGGCTGTGCTGATTGCATTATCGGCTACAGCGTCGGTCCAAATTGAAAGCTTCCGATCTCTTTCACCAAGATTGAAAACCCCAAATCAAATGTGAATCACTAGATATAGCAAGCCATACTATGAATTGATTGTAGGCCACTGATAAGTTTATGTCTAATTACGAGTGTAAGTGCTTTAAAAAAAAATTGCAATTGCTCAGCAATTTCTGGAAATTGAGCATGGGTAAGGTTACATTCAAGGAAGAAAACGACGTCGTACAGGAAATATAACTAAGTAAAGAAAATACATAAATACAGAGTATAAAAACAGTGAAATAAATGAATAAAGACAAATTCAATGTAGATTATAGTGCACTATCAGTTAGTTTAGATGGAGAACAGTCTTTTGATTCAATTTTAGTTTTAGATGGGGGCCCCAAGTGTACCCCTTCAAGCGTCTGATGTCTCCCTCCTGCCTCCTGAATACTCAAATCTCTCAATGTATTCTCTTCATGTACGAGAAGTTAGGCGTGATGATATGGGCACCCACGCAGCAGGTATGCGTTTAGCATAAATTGCTCAAGCCCACTGATTACTATCTGTGACTGACATGATCCAAACCATGTTCACACGTAACAAAGTTTGTGTGTATTTAGTATTTATTGGCAAGTGTGAACACACCCTCAAAGCATGATGTATATGTAAGCACCAAACATTAAAGTTTTCCCTACATGTTTGTAGTACCAGGTCTCATTCGGACAGTGGGAATAAAATATATTCAAAAGCATCAAGTATTGATTTATTGACTGCAAAATGATATGTATCTAGATCTCCTCTATTGTGATCATGGAACTTCTTTCATTTTTCATTTCCATTAAGTTCACAAATGGAACTGTACTGGTTGTCAAAACAGCAGCATTTTGATATAAAAGTATTTTTTAATGTAAAATCTATTTTATTGATAAAACTGGGGTACAGTAAAGGTTAGAATCCAGATTGCATGTATCACATGATCTATGAGCGCATGATCGTCATCGGGGCGGCTTGTAAGAGACAGCTCGAATCCCCCATCCCCTCTCGCTCTGACATTTCTCATTACGAGAGGGCTGTAAACATCGCACCAATTAGATGTGTAGTGCAGAGAGATAGGAATGAGTCAACATTCACGGCTCGATGAATGTTCCTCTCCAAGATTTAGATTTTAGAGGCAGGCTTTAGGGCTGGGGCAAGCGTGGGGGTGAAACATTTTCTATCTAACGAGGGCCCCCTTAATATTTGCTTTTAGAATTCTGCTTCTGCACCGGAATTCAACCAAGATAGCTCATGCTACATTTCCAAATTTGTTTTGGAAACTGCGCTTCCTCTTTGAAAGCCCCCGTACATTAAGGAGATTGCATCAAATCACCGCGAAGGCTTGATAGAGAGGATAGCTAGCATCATGGAGCAGAGGAGTTTTGCTTGATCAGATTCAAGCAGCCGATTCTCTCTCTCGATCGTCTCCAGCTTGCCTCTCAGTCAGACATTTACAAAATTGATGGTTAGGAATCGATTGGAGGTACGTTCTACCAAGGGGTTGCAACATGACCCCCTTCTGTGCTACCATGTTTCTCAAACAATTGTAAAAAATATTATCTCCCGGAGTTTTACTTTGACTTAATATTCTACTGTTTTTCAATGCTGTATTGGGCATAAATATGTTCCCTGTGAGCAGATTTCACAGTGAAGGTTCCTTGTTTTTTCCCAAAAGTTCAAGGAAGCCATAAAATGGTCCAGATTCATTATTTAAAGGTTAAATTTTAGGGCAGGATTTGAACATTCAGAGGACAGAACTTACTGAGAAGTATCTACACTTGGGTGTCTGTGCATTGGTTCCACACACAAATAGCGTGTTGTTTTCTGCAGGATTCGTCTGTAAAACCTCAATGAAGTTCTGGCACTCCCACTGTTCGATACCTTTCATCAAACAGTTCTGTATCGTCTGAAATTCGGAAGACCATGTGTAGTTCTGAATACCCTGTAGATACAAACAAGAATATAAGAACATAACAAATTATAAACAGGCAATGTCTTACATACATTGTTCTATTTTCTTAATAAAGATGCTATGTGCTAAAAAAACATTCATAATCGTCATAGGGTGGACATAGTTTGCCTCTATGAGTCATGATTATTGAATGTTTGCCCATCATTTGCCGATTCAACCAATTTTTCCCTCTGGAATTTAAAAAAAGAACAATGCCAATTTGCAACAGCTGACTGCTGTGAGGAACCTCAACTGCTGTTCATGATTTTAACAATTTTTGGCACTTTCTATTGATTGTTCCCTGAATAAAGGATATGGTTTTATGCGGAACTAGTTTTATGCCAAAAAAAGAAAGAAAAAAGTTCAAGGTATACATTGTAGATGTTCTTTAACTGGTTCCTTTTACATTTTTTTACAAAAAAACTCTGCTCAAAAGAAACAAAAAACTGTGGTCTTTACAGGCAGGTTGTTTGTCTGCCTACACAACAAAACCTGATTATAAAGACCACTTAAGCAGGACAAGGAAATCTGTCATCAAAGGTACACATAGCAGATTGTAGATGTTCTTTAACATGTTCCTCTTACACTTTTACACAGGTTTCAATGAAACAATACTCAAAGGAAACAAACATTTGTGGTCTTTATACACAGGTTGTTTGTCTGTCTGTCTATACAGGCGAGTTTGTAGCCTGGAGTGAACACTATTTTTTATGTACCTGTTTGCTTCCCAGTGGCTCGTCTAGGTTGATGATATAAAATGAATTCTGAGCTCCGACCATCAGCAATCTGCGCTCACTGTTCAACGTCATGGCTCCAAAATGTTGCCCTTGGAATGATCGCAAATCTGGAAAAGAGACAGAAAAAAACACATGGAAAGTTAGTTGGTGTATTTTAAACCTTACTACATGTATATTCAGAAGTTTGAGGGGAAAAAGTGTAATCTCTACAGCAATGTATACATGTGTGAGCTAGATGGGACATCTTTTATTGACATGTATAGCGAGACTAAAAATGGCATGTAGTTGTAGATATTAATTTGTTTTTCATTTAACAAAATTATCAAACACTTAACCAACTGACTATATCTTGCATGAGAACAGTAAATTGTTCAATATATCTTTTACACGCATGACTGTTATGTAAAATACAAGTACTTGAGCAGGAAATTGCTGTAAAAAGCAAAAGAAATTTAATAAACAGTGCCTGAGGCTTTGAATAAAATACAAAAATACAGAGATTCAAATGTGCATGTAAAGGCCATTCAATCTGCCCTCCTCAAACAGTTACAGAGGGTTGCCTTCAAATGTAATTGGGGTCATGGGGATGAAAAATGCAATTATTGATTTTGGATCTCATGAATATTTTACTCTCATGTTCCATTCTTCATCGTATTGGAATTGACTGAAAACATGAATTATTTATTTCCCTTGCCACTCTCCGCCTCTCCACAGGTAACAAGTTTCATTCAAAAGAATAACACTGTGCCAAAGACAGCCTCCCGCTCGATGAGTTATTTAAAGGCTTCCCTCCAAATGAATGACTTGAAGTTATGAGGTGTGAAATTGGGCAAAATAAAGGAGAAGGAAAGAGAAAAATAGCGATTCTTTCCGCAATATGCCAATTGACCACGCAATGACCCCATACATATAAATTGCACCGCTCATCAAGCTAGAAATAAAAATATGCACTTGGAATGGGATATTATTATTATACCCTGAACCGAGATGTCGATTAAGGTGTAGAGAGAGATCCCAATTTTGTTTGTGTGGTTGGTAGAATTTTCCAAGAAAAATATGTGATGCCATCTAGCCAAGCTGTGTAAGAGAGAGTCTACGGCTTGCATGGAAATGCATATTTGCTGACAATCATACAGCATTAATAATTCAAATTTATGCTTCAATTTCGTGGAGCGGATGACTCATCTGAGGCTTATACCGCAAACAAACCATTAATCAATCTCACTCTCATCCACTCTCATCCGCTCCGCTACAAGCCTCTCGCTTTCATCATCTACCCTCCCCCGTCAACACTAACACGTCTACATTGCACTCTCTCTCTTTCCCCAAATCAAGGAGTTCCCTCTCAATGGACAAATGTGTACAATTTAGCTCATCATCTAGAGGGGCCAGTTTAAAATTCATTCAATTCTCACAGAGAGTTGCATCTCTCTTATTGGATTATTGAGCGACTATCGCGGGATGCCTTTTGACTGCATCTGTAGCGAATCCTCAATGGATCTCACGGTAAAACAGATCAATAGTACGACACATGTCGAATGCCCTTTCTTTCTCTCTAGATCAATAAGGAGCTGAAGTGTGCATCATTTAAATACACTCTTAGTTAAGCTTAGGGTTAATTATTGATGATCTTGGCACATTTGTACGCTTCGCATGAGGGACATTCAATGAAAGACCCTACGGGCGGAAAAAAGTTGGGTATAAGGATTACAAAAACATGACTCTTTAGATCAGATGGAGGACAATGGACATTGGTTCAAAGAGAAAGAAAGATGGTGACCGCTGAGAGGTTGAAGGGCGTCGCCTCTATTAAAATGTATATGATTTAACGTCCTAAAAGTTCTAGCTTTCAGCAGGCAATATGCAAACATGTTGTAGTCATACAGACAAATTTCTAGGAATGTATAAGGAAAGGGAGATACCTATGAAGAGTGGGAGAGATAGAGAGACAGAAAGAGAGAGGGGAAGAAAGGAGAGAGATTGAAAGAGAGAGAAAGAGAGTGAGAAATAGAGGGAAGGAGAGTGAGAAATAGAGGGAAAGAGAGAGAGACGGAGTACACAATGGAGCATGAGAAATAAACTAACATTAAGAATAAACAGACAAATAGTTCAAAACATACGCGAGTAGAGGTACGAATGTGATGCAAAGACATATGTGAAGGTATTCCGAAAGAAGATGAAGGGAAACTGTTTGCAATCTTTGCATTCCTCAGACCACAGTCCCGTGTCCTAGAAACTTGGCTTTGCACATGCATCTCAACCTATGGTGCTAATATTCAAGCCTAGCTCATCCTTGTGTACTTAGTACACAGCCTTGGGGTATTGTCATGTTCACTGGCAGGGATAATACACTAGACTCGTTGGCCGCCTCGACTCAAGTCTCAAGAGCAAGAACATCTCACAAGATTCACATTACAAGCAACGGAGAAACAAACCAGAAGCTTCGATCTTTGCGAGGTTTCTGTCAATCTTGAAAGTCAAACATAAATAATCAATGCCAAGATTTGCTCTATTGGAGTCATTCTATTTGACAAATCAACAAATATAAATAAAATTCATTGTAAAAGTTAAATTGGTAAACAATGAATTAATTTAACAGACACCGCAACGAAATAAATGTATTGCATTTCTAGGGTGTTCCCCAAACATTGTTTAGTTGACATGCCCTAAAAAAAATTGACTTTTCTATTCTTTTTTTATATCTACCGGACATGGGTTAACAAAATAATAACTGTCATTTTCATTTGTCAATGAAAACATTGGATACAAGGAAATGATGCAGCTGTACTAACACAGCAGATATACAGAGGAAACATTTAGGAACTGTTTTTGCCACTCAACAATGGCAATAATAACATCAAATGTCTTGGCAGAGCTTTCAATTGCTTGGATAACTGCTCCATTGAGGAAGGAAAGCAGTTGTTGTTGGTTTTTATGACGTTTTCCACCGTCATTGGATGATTTTTGCGAAAATGAATAGTACATATATCCCTTCAATATGTAACCTAGAAATCTCAGTTTGTTTTAAATGTTCCATTTCTCTTTGCACCAGAATTTGTCAAGTCTGTTGCACTTGGCTATCATATAGCAGAGCCAGCTTATTTAAACTTCTATCTATAGATCTCTTTTAATCAACTATGTTATGCAACTCATGAACAATGACTAAAAAGTACATTGACACAATTGCAAATATATATAGAATGCTTTATTACTCAGGACAGGTGTATTACAGTGTGGCTACACTAGCTAACCTAATATTTTCCTTATGCCTCTGACATTAATTCTTGTACATTTCATATTTACGGTTACCACTAATGTATAGTTAATGTCATGCCGAAATTCAATGTTATCTTGAACATTTTGGTAATGAATGGATGGATGGGTGGATGGATGGATGGATGGATGGATGGATGGATGGATGGATAAATGAAGGAGTGAAAGAATGATTGAAAGAATGATTGAATGAATGATTGAATGAATGATTGAATATATGATTGAATGAATGAAAAATTAACTTTGTGTTTAATAAAAACACCTTCTGCCTAATATTTCATTAAGTATTAAATAACTCTATATTAGACAGTATCGGATTATCTCCAGTTGAGCTAATCCTCCTCTCACATGAATATTAATACATTTTTGATACAGTGAAGTTGCAAGGCCGCCTCCTATTGCTTCCTCTCTGGATAATTAAATGTCAGCCTTGTCCCGATCGATAGAGGATATTGATTTTCCCCTTCCTGGGAGCAATTTGGTATTAATACAGCGAAAAGGTAGCTAGAAATTCACATAGCTGTTAAGCCCCATATTAATGAAATTGGATAAATGAAAGCTTTAAGCTCATGCTTTATTTGTAGAAGATGGGAATGTGCCATGATGATGTAAACCATTCAGACTTGTTTATTTTTCATGTGTGTTTGGAAAGGAGCACTTTAGTTCATACAGGTATTCTAATGCTGTGATTGAACTACACGTAGCGTGTCACAGAAGGACATTCACACTGTAGTAAAGTCTATGAGTTAATGCCCTTTTTGCTGCAAACAGATATCATTTCAAAATGAAGCGTCCCTCTTTCGAGAGTTCACCAGCCTGTTGCATATGATGAAGCAATGCCAAGAAGCAACTATGGGAGTGGTTCATATCCGTCTCAAAACTCCTTGCCAAACTTCTCTGATCTCATGGAGGGATGCATCGTTTTATCTAACATTAAAACTGCAACACTCTTCTGTTCACATTTGCCAAAAAACGCTACATACTTTTTCCTGAACTTACTTCCTCTTTGCATTAATTCAAATCAAAGTTAAGAACATGGAATGAAGGGGGGAGGGGAGGAGCTACAGACGTAAAAAGGATCTTCTCTCAGCTGGATATATGGCCTGAAATTTAATTACATTAATTACAGAACTGATGTACCAAGAATACGACAGTCCTCTAATCTATCAAAATTTAGTCCTGTTAATTCCAATCATTCCACACAACTTCTAAAACCCTATCAAAGTTCTCCATTATAACTTTCTTGGCTCAATAAACACTGTTTTGCATACTATATACGCACACCCATAATGCAATGCAACTTTCTGTTTACACCAACATACAACAACTGAGGTCCACAACTCCCGCATCTTTTCAGGGTTGTTTTCGTGTTGACCCATGCAATTGGCTGAAATTAAACAATACCCTCTTTAAATTTCTTGAGTACTTTTCTCCCAGAGTTCACAGACCATACACAGTAGGACCTGTTGTAATTGTAAACAGTCTCCAGTGCATAGAGCCTGCATAATGATTGGTTGAAGAGGCTTTTCCGTGGAGTGTTACTTTATTGTTCAAAAAACCTCTGAATAGTACTCCCTTCAGGCTAGTCATCTATCAATGCAAGATTTTTTTCTTCCCTCTTTTTTTCTTCTCCTTCTACACAAACTTTAAATCTCAGAGGCCTTGCACAGGCCACTAGAATAGGCGCATAAACAGAGTTTACAATGGCAGGTTTACTTAAAGCAGTAGTTTCAGTGAATATGATTGAGTTCGTCCTTTGTGATTGACTGTTTCTGAATAGAACAACTAACACAGAGTTTCTATAGAACTATGGGGCTAGCAAGAGGGGGGCGGCCAATTTACGAAATCTCTAAAGAAGCTCACCGGAGCGTTTTTTTGCTCATTCACTCCGCTGCTTGCCTTGAAGCCAAAAAGTGGAACTTTTGCATGAAAAATCCACAACAAACTAAACAATGGAGCTCAACTTGATTATAGAGGGTTACAATAAGTCAGATTTATGGACATGTTTTGGTGATTTCATGTTTGTAAAGCCCTGGGAAAATGATGAAAACCTCAGAGACTGGCTTTTGTAATTTGCCCATAATTGACGTCATGAAAGATGAAAATTAATGTGATATCAAGCAAAAAGTGTAATATCATTAACAATGTCATGATTGATGTCACTTCTACAAAGTATAGCGTGACTCTTGGGGGGTTATATAAAGCAGCAACTTTTGGGGAAAAACACTAAAAAGTACAATTTATAATCCCATAAAATACTGTACAGAGGTAAAATCATGAGGAGACCTTGCCTCTTTTCTCACAAGGTTCATCGACAGTGACGAAGGTGATCAACAAAAAAAGTTTGATGAGGGAGTCAGAGAAAGGGCAAATGAAGCGCCATACTATACTAGCAGTAACTTGTAGCCATCCAGGATTGTGGCCAACTTGCGCCCACCCAAACAAACCACGTCACATTGCCACTATAATTCTACTATTGCGGTGGCGCCCAACATCAACTCTGATCAGCGGAGAACAAAAGAGAAAGAAGCTTTGATAGTCTGGTACTAAATACTGGAACAAGAGGAGGACCTGGAACAATAGGAGGACCAGTTCCAATGATCAAACCTCATAATCAGCGACACGCAGGGACAGAATAGGCCAACTTGTCCACGGTTTCACAGGGCTCTAATCTTTTTGTTTATTGCTAATCGAAACACAGTGCAACTGAGCTAACCTAATCATGTGGTTTTGTAAGGGTATAACTTGTATTCATTTAGGGGGCAGACATGGTGTTGGGAGCCATCATTACAGAGATCAGACTCAAATTTACAATCAAAACCAGACACGAAGCCACTACTATGATTTCTCCTGGCAACAGATTTGTACAAATGACAGACAATCTGGGGATGTTAATCTAAAGACGATTACACATTGTCAGAAATTGGGATATCAAGATTAGAGAGTCAGAAAATCAGGTACTTCGACACATCAGAAAAATGTTTATCTATCACCTTGCTGCCTGAAATTGTGACATATGATTGACTTGGATTGGATTTCACAAAGCTTCTTAAATTATGTTCATTTATCAATCTATTGAAAGCGAGCTACAAATCGTCTGCTAATCCAGAAGGACATTAAATTAAGTGAAAGTCTATCAAAGTCACAGCTGACACACTTCTGACACTTATAACATGACTTCTATGCATGTTATACAACGTGATTTGAAAGCCAGAAAATCAGGTACTTTCGACACATCAGAAAAATGTTTATCTATCACCTCGCTGCCTGAAATCGTGACATATTTTGAAAGCTTGGATTGGATTTTACAAAGCTTCTTAAATGATGATAATTTATCAATCTATTGACAGGTAGCTACAAGATGTCTGCTAAGATCCAGAAGGGCACTAAATTATGTGAAAGTCTATAAAAACCCACAGCTGACACACTTCTGACACATAAAACGTGACTTCTATGCATGATATAAGATGTGATTTGACTTAACTGATGGTAAAGTGTAAGTTACATAAGAACCAACTCAAGACGTGATTTGTCTCGATTTATGTCAGTCTATATAAAGTGAGAAGCTAAGAGCTAGCGCCCATCTTGCTCTCAGCACATGATACTACAAGATGTGACTCGACTCTAATCAAATGAAATGATAAATCTTTATTTGGAGACTCCTACTCTACATGACATATGGCCAAGATGTGAGATTGGCTGGAGAAAGTAGAACAGAGGAAGAGATGGAGACAGATAAACAACCAGACAACATCTCCCAACACTTGACAGAAACCTGTTCACACTTCTCATTCCTTCCCATTCCCAGCACCCTCAAGTTACTCCTAAAAAGCCTCCTTTACATATAAACTGCATTAAGAAGACAGCCGCACCAAAAGAAAAAGTATTTCAGGTGTAAATGAATGCCAAGTGTTGGTGAAAAAAGATCCCTCGATGCTCTCACTTCTGTTTGATAAAGAAATATACTTCGGCCATTTCAATTTGCCAAGAACATGCTGTATATTTTGTTTTCATTTATTTGATTTTTTTGTGGGGGGGGGGGCAGTTTCCCAACCATGTAAGAACAAAGCCCATCCACACCGTAGGATCATATACTATTTAGAGATCATAACATGAAACTATATAACAATGCATTGAGAGTTTGACACAGTATAAAGTCTACATGTTTCTCATACCCTGACAATGATATATGTTTTGGGGAAAGGTTATCCGCTGATCTCATCGGGTTATCATAAGACAATCGCTGGGAGTCTGGCCTCTAACTCCAACAGATGCTTGTGAATCAGATACACATGCAACTTGATGCTTTGCTACATGAATGTTACACTCCTCACCTCCTACATTTACTAATCACCCATTGAGAACCAGAAGGGCATTAACTCTGTGATTATAGGATGTCAGATAAATCCCTTTTGGCCATCAAGGAACAATATTATCTGTTGATAACCAGAAGGATAGTAAGTACATGAATTACTACGCTTCTGGCCCTCTGCAGGCGATGTTATTCGTTCAGCGCCAGAAGGGGATTAACTCATATACAGTATTACACAGAGTTAACGTCCCTCTAGTTCTAAACAGACTATAACATCAACAACCTACACCTACAGGTATATTGCATGTACATTACATAGATGTACATGCACTCTGCACAGCTAGGCAGAACCTTATACTCCCGCTCTGCTCATATCCAAACCATCACGCTCAATCTGCCCCTCTAAGCTTACTTAGCGGCGCTTGCTGAAGCAGGGATTATTAATCTTTCGGGGGAAAGCGCAAGCTAGAGAAGATGTTTAATTCTGGGCAATATTCCCCTGCTTATAATAAGAGGTCCGTTATTGGATCGGTCCACAAGGTTCAATGTCAGACTCTCTGACTGGCTTCTACTTTAGCAGCGAAGCAACTTCACTTTCAAAGGGACATCATCACCCTGGAATCATCATTTTCATTCACATATTTATAAAACTGTTCATTATAATTACGTTTGTTACAATAAAATTTAAGGCAGGATTAAATGCTAAATAGAATTAAGTGATGCTATTTTTACAAGGTTTTCTCACATCAATTACAACCCGGCCTTGCTCCAACATCTTTAAAAAATAATCTACTTGAAAAGATTTGCTATCTTTATCACCAAATCTGTCTCGTAATATTACTTATTATCACTTTTTGGAAATTAGTGATTTATGCAAATCCGGTGAAATCATTAGCCTTCCTCTATTTTGAAGCATTCGTCAAGTAGCAAGACATAATTAAATCCCAACTCATAAAAATCCAGTTTCCTACAAGCAGAAACCTGTCAGATGAAAAAGTGCTAATTGAGCTAATACTACTCCACCCTCAGCGAAAGACATGTTCAAAATTAGCTTCAGCTTTGATTTGATTACAGTAGCAGATTAGCACAATTAGTTTCTCCTCTCTTTCTCGTTTCACAGACGAGGGCTAATGGGAGCTTCCACAGGGTTTAAATCCAATAAAAGCTGAATATCGTATGTCCCAACCTCGGCCTAAAATAATTACATTCTCTACAGAAATAGATCCAGTCTAATTATGAGTATTTGTCACCCTAGAGTGTATGGTATGATGGAGATAAGATACATTATGTATTTAATTCATATGACTGATAGAAAGAGGGACTTATAATATGTTTTAGATAGCGTACATGTATGCATAAGACATTAAGATATTAGATTAAACAGCTAAATTCCCTTAGAAAATCAGTGTTACCTACGAGTAATTGATGGCATATGATATGGTACCCGGTATTGTCATCAGGTGACCCGTTTCCATACTAAGCTCGAGTTCACTCTGTATTAACCCTACTGAAAAAATGCATTAAAATCCAATGGATTATTTGACTACTGCGAAGTACAGGTTAAAGCAGGGAGTTTTAGTAGTGAGGAAAAGTGAAAGTATTTCTTTTATTTACAATAAAATACCAAAACTACCACAAATTTATTTCAACAGGTGGCAATGATACCCATTCACTTCCACTTTCTTCTTCCGAGAAGACAAAAAGTTACTTGGGGTCAAATCCAAGAGGCAGATAAGACCCACCGAAGAACCTATTGCCATGACAACCAGGATACGCAATCTGTTGCGAGACCCTGTTGTGGTGGTCTCGCACTAGTCACATAACCCCCACTCCTTTTTAATACAGCAGCCCATTCTAGAGCCTAGAGGGGAGAATGAAGTGGTTTTCTTCGCTTGGGGGACACGGAAACCATTTCAGTTTCCCCCCCTCGTGATGTGCCCCTTCTCCTCTATGGGATGGTAAATCAGAGACAGTCGATGTGATTAGGGTGCAGTAATAAAGGCCCAATCTAGTCTCCCAAAGTCTATTGATGGTTCATCGGATCAAGTCTTCCTCCCAGACCCTTGTAAGATTTTTTTATGGGCTCTCGATTGAGTTCTCTCTATTTTGGTGCTGCTATGAGCGCGCGCAAGCCCTCTGACAATGTTCCTCTTTGGTCATAGATTTAAACTCGCCACAAACCTTTTCTTGTGATATATGTCACATATCTACATTATTTTGGATCTGAGTCTTGTCAAATTTTAAAAAAGTGTCTAGAATACGAAGACTAACAATACTTTCGGTTGAAAGAGATAACTGCCTATTGAGGGCCGAGATTCAGAAAGTTGTTTGTCACAAACAAGATTTGTTAGCCTCTGCTTTGAAAGAAAATAAATCAGCTTTACAAAATACAACTGTTGCCACAATGAGTGGCCCACAGGGCTTAAATGAGATGGCTTAAAATCACCCCGAGTTACGTCATTGCTGTTTGTTATTATACTGCCATTTAGAAAATAAGAGCTGGAATAAGAAAATCCTACTTTTCTTCTAAAAAAAATCAGATTGTATGTTCCTGGTATCACATGATTAATCACAGATCTACCCTCGGAAATAAAAACATTATGTTTCTTATATTTCTTGATACTAATCTAGTCTACACAACTCCTTAATCTCTAATCTTGTTAAGCCTACATGTACCATATGTGCTGTGGGAAGGGGGGGGGGGCGGTATTCAAATGATATCGTCTGCTGAGAGTCTTGAGAGCAAGAAGACCATTAAGTCATTTGCTTTTACAAAGAGTCAACAATCATTCTGGATCTAAACTGACTCTAAAGTCACTCTATACCGTTGATTTTAACCATGTAGACATATTGCTGATTCATAGTTCATACCAAATATGGATAAGAAAAAATAGTTTATAAATGCAATATTTTGCGATATGAGTCAAAAGCAAAACGTGCCAATAATCAGTGACATCAGTCATTGAGAGCTATAAAAAAAAAAAGATATCCTGGTCTCCATTCCATGAACCTACATCATGACAGGTTTATAATCCAAGTTTCTTGGAACAACATTTCTCAAGCCAAGAGAAGAAAGATGAAAGAGAGAGAAGAAAACTGAAAGGGAGAGAAGAAACCGAAAGAGAATTCCCTCACTGCTCCATCAGATTGAACCCTGACCCCTGTTATTCTGCTGCCAAATATGGGCATGCTCGATGCCAGAGTCCAGTACTGCTTTCGGCTGAAAGTGGGCCAAACAACATCACCTAACTGGAAACTCTCCAATGGCATAGGTAATGGATGTTGGTCTAGTTTTTCTGGCAGGACAGGTGTACTAGGAGATGTCAGAGAGTTACGTGTGGAGAGTCACAAGTTTCAAAGCTTTTGTTTGAAATGGGGTAAAAGTCACAGCTATGCTCACAAACATGGTACAAAACAATCTTAAGTCAAGAGAGCTAGGCTAGCCATGTTGGAGGACCATTCCAAATGTCAGTTTTGAATGATGCACATCGCATAGGAAAGCAAACATAGTGTAGTGGTATGACCCTCAACTGAATGATACAGATACAAGGTCATTGGATACAAACATAGATGGTAACTGCGCTATATATATCTGATATACGTAACTGTGCCCTGTTTCTTAAAAAGTTGTTATCAATAACAAGTTATACAATAACTGTTACAAGCTACTGAATCGTGGCATTTGATTGGCTGAGAGCATGAATCTCCCTTTTGTATGCATTTTGTAAACGGTGAGACTTTGTTAAAGGCACTCATGTAAAGCGTACATTGTCAATATTTTGGATAAATAAGGAAAAATCTGTGTTAATGTTTTAGTAGGGTAAATCATGTTGGTTTGAGGCTAAGTCTGAGTAAATAAAACCAACCCAATTTTGAAGCTAACTGTAAGCTAAGAATGAGGAAATAGATACGATTACATTATTCATATAGGCCCAAGAAGTGAGTGTTTTATTTGCTTGTCAATATTTGGCGCAAAAGCAGATCCCTCGTTGATTAAAAGGTCAATCATATTGATTTGTACTTTGATATTGATTGGACTTTTTAGTTTTAAACTTGAGATCAACAAAGCTCACTGTCATGGACTTGCACTGAATAAAGTGCATGATAAAGACTTTAATTTTTCCCCGAAGCAATCTTGTGATGCACCATGTCATTGTAAATGATGGACAATAGGCTGCATTTGGTTTATAGAAAGGTGGGATTAATTTTCAAAGGGATTCCAACCACTATAATTTATCCCTTGACGTAAGTCCTGTCACTATTGGTGATGTATTGATCCGTGGTATCGACTTTAGACGGTGAACAACAGTCTTCACACTTTCACAACATCTCAGGTGTGAAGAAAGACTTGCAGAACCCTTCCCACCAGGCGTTCCCTTATCGATTTCAATTGTCCCTGTCAAAGCGTGGAGGTTAGGAACCCAATGAACCCTGTCTTGAGGTAGTTCGGAAGAAACCAACTGATCAATATCTGGCATCGTTCGTGAGTGACCAGCCCCTTCCCCGGAACTAGCCTTGTAAGGTGTAAGAGCCGTAGTTTTCACTTTCTTTTTTCAAGGCACAGCCACGCCTAACAAAATACATTGCATTTTGCATGATCATGAATGAAGGATTTACGAAAAGAAAGAGTGTTAGAAATGATAGAAACTTTGTTTGCTACACAGCTGTCCCTTGTATGCATCAATTATTCTGTAAAGAAAAAATGAAAATCTATGCCCACTTGAGTGAATAAATACATTTATTCTGTTCAGTCAACTGAGTTACGACGTGATTTATCAGTTGAAAAGAAACTGATGTGTCATATGCAAATACTACTTTTTCCCCTCATTTTTGCTTGTTTTTTCTTTATTTCCAGGTATAGAATTGAGTTGGTTTATTCTTGTTGTTTGATTGTAGCTTTACAACTGATAGAGTCAGTCAACATGCACTTTGTTCCCATTTTATCATTTAAGTTTCAAAGACAAACATTTGATCTCAATTTATGTGCACCAGGATATGATTGTTACCTGATTTTCTTCTTTTTCTAAGAACAAATGTTGGTTCCAGTATCTTTGATTAAATACACCCTCAGGTACCGTCCCGTGCAACAGCGGTTGGTAAACCTTGCAGCAAAAGACAATATGTGGAACAATACGATAGATAAGGACCTCTTCTTTTTTATACAGTTAATGTACCACCTTGTTTTCAATCTTTTGTTTGCTAATTGAGTAAATTGACACAGGTTCGCTTTGGTCTCTCTCTCTTCTCGATTCACTCATCATCAACACCACCACCTCCCTTTGTTCGTTCTTTTCTTAGTATTTGTTTTTCTGGTTTCTCCCATTGTATGATGTTTGGCCTATCTCTCCCCTCGCTCCGAGCCCACTTTCTGCCTAGTGTCACAATTTACAAGTGGTTGTTAGGACCAAACAAGGATCCCAACTGGAACTATTGTTCGGTCCTCTTGGCTTGCTCACCATAAAATGGCCTCTTTAGTGAGGGTCTATTGGGTGAGATTTCATAACAATATGGAGTGGGGTGATGGTCTCGACAACACTTACTGATTTTTGTTGTTTTCAAAACACTTTCGTGACTTTCAAGCATCTCTTCTCTTAAGAGCACACTTCCTAAACTAATCTTCAGGAAGATTATTCTGAAACAGATGGGGAAAATGATGCCAAAACAGACTGACAGCTCTGAACTTTACCTTTGAAATGATCTCCAAGAATAATGTTCTTGTTCCCTATTTGTTAAACCCCATCAGCTTACAATTACACATAAGACTTCCTTTCAAGGCTCACGAGTGAATATCAGTTTCTTATTTTTCCTACATATAACATGTATATTCTTATATTACCCTCCTATAAAAAGAACAATGTAACATTACCCTAAAGGCCGGAATTCACTATTTATAGCTTGATTCTATTATGATATGATCTCCTTTTTGTGAACTTCAAGTTCATACCAAAAGTGTGACTCTATCATCCCTTTCCAAACCATGACACAAAGTAAAAGTCTGTCATTCGGAGGTCAAGTTAGAATTACAAATCTTGAATGCATGCACAAAGAAAACTGTGTGGGTTGTCGAGCGAGCGAGTAATGATCGCCACATATCAATCTGCAAGCATCGAATTAGTCATTTAAACTTCTGACTGTCGGAGTGTGGGGGTTTAGAAATGAAAGAGATCTCCTGTACAAACCAAGCTGGCCCATGTTTCTCATCATGAATCAGCTAACGCAGCATGAAAGCTACTGGAGATGCAGAAGGGCCCAAGCTGTGAGTGGAGGTGTAGGGTGTACAACTACATTAGCTTGTTGATTGGGGTCAGGTCACATACAAAAATCACTCTACTCTCTAAATTTATTACTCCTTCTTGGTTCAAAAACACTTCAATGTCAAAGTTCTCCGAGAAATAACCCTACAAATCATTACTAAATCAATTATTCAGAAAAACTACTCTTTTCCAAGTAAACGTGCCACATAGGCAATGAGCCTTGGCCAAGTTTAAGAGAGTAGCTAGTTCTTGTAAGTGTCTGAGCAAGAGACTATACTGTGACCTCACACGAAAGGGTCAAGCAAAACAACCTATTCTTTCTTTCTCAAACTTTTTCTTCTTCGTGAAACTAAAGGGGTCTAAGTTTACTCTAGAACGGGCAAAACACCAGTCTCGGAGTTCAAATTGTTTGTAATTACACAAACTTCAAAGTTCATTGCCTTAAATTGTTTTCTCATTGGTTCTCATCATCACCCATCATCAATTGTAGTTTGAATAAAAAAGGGGTGAAACTGGACAATTCAGAATCAAATGGGAGGTGGGTTTAACAATAGCAGAGCAAAGAATGCCATTTGAAAATAAAACAAGAAGACACATCTTTACTGAAGGAGTCAAAAGAGAGATAGAGAGTTAGAGTAAGAAGAGAGAGAGAGAGAGAGAGAGAGATGAAAAGACTGAAAGTGTGAAATATGTCAACTCAACTATCTATTCTATTATTTCATTAGATCATGCTTGGCTTAGCATTTTATGCAAGTGTATCCATGGCAACTGCTTGTTCCTACATTGGGCGATGAAAGATTGATAGAACGTCATTCATGATGACTGAGAATAGAAGTTAGAGCACTCCAAAAGTGCATGCACCTACGTGCAATAACCATGCCGACGTTTCCTTGCAAACGACATTCGCTGAGCAATTGTTGTTAAAAATAAGGGTAGGGTACTGTCTGCTAATGAAATAAGTCGATAATTCTCTTCTGACGTAACAGAAAATAAAAAATGATAGAAAATTGTCGGCAAATGAAATAAGTCAATAAATGTTATTGTTCGGGAAAAGAAAAAGATTTGGCATCATGCTTTGAAATAGATGACTCTTCTCTCTCTGAAAGTACATCGTAAGTGCACCTGACAATGGTTTCTTCTTTAATAACAAAGTTTTACATCATCGTCCTCTTCATCGGCACCTGTTTAGATTTGAATTGTGTAAATTGTTTTCTAACTGTCACTCATTCCTTTCTGCTTATGAAATCATCTCTCTTTCCAGCCATGCAGGCAGCAAGAAGAATCTCATTTTGTCACACATTTACATACCCACGCTCAATCCTGTAGAATAGGACTACCCAATATTAGCACGGTTGAATTCAATCAGCAAAGCAAATAGATCTTTCTACTCCTTTTCCACATATTCTCTTCTTTTTAGTAAGAAGCTATCTTATTTTGCTTTTGGTGCGCTATAAACGTTGACAAAGCGAATCGTCTTTCTCAGTAATGGTACATAACGAGTCTTTAAAAGATAGCTCATGGGTCCCGAGAGGCATATTTTCTAAACCAAAGAAAGAAAGGGAGACATGGACAGACATAAAATGGATGCTCGTTATTGTTGTGATGAGGGTTAGCATTTGCATTGAATGGTGGGTGGATTGCTCTAGGTTTGTCATTAGTGATTTCAAAGGCAAAGAGGATCTGGCCATCGCCTAGATGCCTCCAGCAGACCCATATCAGCAGAATAACCAATTAGCTTCTTTTTGTGAGATAAAGCTACATGTTTGGGCTCCATAATAAATATATTTAGAAAACACATTACACTTAATCCGATCATATTTCCATTAGGTGAAAACAAATTCTTTGGGTAAGAATTCTTTTTTCTTTGGGTAATCTTTGGGTAAAAGAAAAACCACCAGGTCTTGCTGAAATTGATCATATAAATCGTAAATTATGTTTGCTGTAGACTTTGTATGAGATCAAGATTGAATTCGCAATCATTTTGACAAGTTCATTTTTTTCTAAACCTCAAATGGGATAAAATTGAAAGAGCTAATTTGAGTCATGAAATCACTTTTCTGGAAGACTGCTCACTCGCAAATTTAAAAGCTTTTACTCCTAAAAATCAGACTTAGCTGTGAACAATGCCAGCTTATGAATAGCATTATGAAAAATATAAGTTTTCTTCTTTTGAACTTGGTTTTAAATCTGTCAAGCGAAGCGAGATGAGATAAAGAGAAAAGAAAAGGCTCTGATTTGGAAAGATCACACGTGCCGATGGATGTGTGAGGAGGCACGGCATAGAAGCCTGCGGCAAAATGGAGTTAAATGATTAATTCATGGCAATATCAATAGGTTCCTTTAGAAATTTCCCTTATCTCTCTCCATCTAATATCACCAGACACAATACCCCATACAAATCACATTTTGATCGTGATACGAAGCCAGTCAACCGCTTGGTTTCAAACAATAAACTCTACCCCTTTTATTTAACAACTGGGACAGATCTTATAATGATAATCTTCTCAGCCTCAATAGAATCTTTCATTTTTTCTCTGTTTCACACCAAATTTATCCCAGATTTGTTTCGCTTCTTTGCTTCTAACCATTATCTTCATTTTCTGAACTTGTACCTTCATCCATTATGTTTATTGTGTTTCTATCTTTTTGTCTTTTATTTACAAAATGACCCAGTTCTCATCATTATGATTGTGATCATTATCACTCATCAACTAAAAATCTCCCAAAAACGAGATTAACAAGAAGGCCCTAATCAATGAGTGGTCAAAGTTTGGGCGTAGGTTGGCCCCCAAGACCAAACCACAGATCATTGAGACCAAACCACAGCCCATTGACGAACCTTACAAGCAAACCACTAACAAGTGATTCAGATTTTAGAAATAAGAGGTCAGAAATACTGCCATGTGAATGAAGAAGTTCATCAACTCCAAAACTAATATTGTTAAAGACTAACGAGGTATGTAATGACCTTCTTTTAGTCAGCCAAGCCAAGCACTGCCAAGAATGCTAGACTATAGAAACCAAAGTCAAAAGGACAGTTCATGCTCTCTAGAAACATTCACAAGTTGCTCATGTTCCAATGCGATGGCAATCTTGTCGATCTCCTATTATCCAAGATTTCCTGTTCACGAGATCAGAGACAATCATTTCTGATAGCTTTTCTCATTTCGTTCATTGTCTGCGATCGCAGAGTACTTTTTGGCTGACCCGCGCAGAACAAAATGAAGAGTTTCCCCTCGTACAGCATGATGTCAATTTGGCTCTCACCGATGGGTTGGGGATTCTCTTTGAAGCTCGGTAGGTGAATAAGTGATCAGAAACGTCATCATGGATAATGATTTAGAATTGATTCATTTCTTGAATCGGTGGATTGGCGCCGTTCTTTACAATTGGCAATAAGGCACACCCTACACTAAATGTCAAATGTCATGATTGTCTCCAGAATATTAATCAAGCTCTTTAAAGGGACCAAGATGGGTGTTTAAACCAAGAGCTTACTGGACCATCCAATATGAACATGGATGTGGTCCCCCTCCCCCTCCCCTTTTTCGCCTCCTCTCTTTCTCTCTCGTCCTCTCTTCCTCTCTCTTTCTCTCTCGTCCTCTCTTTCTCTCTCTTTCGCTCTCTGTCATGAATGTTTTTGTTACGTCCTACCCCTAACCATCGAGCTCCATTCGTCACTCTGTGGTGAACGAGTGATCCTGTATGAGTGTGATCCTCAGAGCTGCCAACCTCCAGAACCGAAAATCAGTAATCACAAGGCTCAAAATCAGTAATTTTGGGTATAAATCAGTAATTTCCTATGCGGCGCTATGACTCTAATAAAAATGTCACGCCAACATTGCACAGACACATGATTATCTGACATTTTTGGTGATTTTACTCACACAAAGTTGTTAAATAATGAGTTTCATATCATCACAACACAGTCTTCCAGGAAAAATGGGGGGGGGAAATATTTAAAAAAAAATAAAATAAAAAAAAAATAAAAAAAAAAAAAAAAAAAAATCATTTTTTTTTTTTTTTTTAAATCCGTAATTTTAAACAACATTCCGTAATGGTCGTTAATTTCCGTACCAATTACGGGAAATCCGTACTAGTTGGCAGCTCTGGATCCTGTATATGACTATGAGGGAATGCTACCCGAATAGCTGTACACCAAGGTGCACGCAGGTAACCAGCAGTACCAGAAAACAGGTGCATGTTTACTCTCCAGCTAGACCTCTCTCACCACTCATTCCCTATCACATGTTTCGCTGCTGTGTCAATAGTAAGGGGATATTACTTTCCACTGGGGGGAAAAGAAACTCCCGAGTCCTAGCTTCAACAAAAAACAGATTTATCCCTTCCTTCTCCCCTACTCCTTTCTTACCGTGAGCCCTCAATGGGCGACTCTGAATGGGGTCCTGGTATTAACCAAATCTCATATTAGCAGCTTACTTCTCTCCTTCAGGCGAAAAACATCTAGACAATGTCGTACTGGGGACCCGTGAACAAGTGCAATCACTTTCTGTTTCTCTGAAATAAGCACTTTAAACTGGCCAAAAGAGCTGAATCTGCTACCGTAAGATTCCTTTTGAGTTTTCTTTTATTTCACTATAAGGAAATGCTCCTTAATCCCACGGTGAGCCAATCGATGGTAGCAGCTAATTGACTAAGGAAATTTTCATCTTTCCAAATGACACTTCAAAGTTGTCCTTTGAGAAACTGAATTTGAAAGCAGTTACGTGATCAAGATTTAAGAGAGAGAAAGAGAGGAGACAGGGAAAGAGACCTGAAGTGAGAATAAAGAGAGAGGGAGGGAGGTGAATCTTGAAACAGACAGAGGGGGAGAAGGAAAGAGGGGGACAGAAAGACTAAGGGAAGGAGAGAGAGGGGGAGGGAGAAAGATACAGAGGGAGAAAGAGAATGTGATTATGATAGAGAGAGTGAAGGGAATTTAATCAATTTTTAACCATTTTAAAAGAAGAAAAATAAAAGTAAAAACTTACTTGTGTAGCTGTCCAGTGATATAAGATTTGGCTCTGGATCCCTCCACGAGCTCGTTGCTTGTGATGTAGAGAATACATGGAGGATGCAGATGGTGACTGAAGTTAGCCAGCATCTCAAGCATGAAGGCAGCAGCATGTTGGTTTCTTTGGTATCAGGTGCTGGAGAAAAACTATCCGCTTGCTTCACCCACTCAAGTTCACGCTAGGTTCACTGGTGTCCTGTCAATGATAAAATGAAAACTGATAATTGAATTCCAAATCGATTTAAAACATCACAACAATCAAGTCTATTCGTCTAATATAGAAAATTGTGAAGATCATGACATAAACATGAACGTACTACTGTAGGTACAGTGTACATCAACTTTGTTCACCAAGTTTGCATCATGCATCACCACAATACAAGGGCTTTCTCCATCACGACGTGGTGGTACAGTAAACTTCTTAGTCGTGGACTAATTTGAAGCAGGAGGGTGAAGCCGGGCTAATTTCTACAAGCTGTCTGACAGACATGAACTCGCCTTGAACCTGAAAGAAGGGACCTAGATGAAGACCCGACTATGGATCCACTACATACATGCAAAGACCTGAGGGACTCTCCAGAAGCTTTCTTGAGCTTGAGCAGTTAACCATGGATGGATCCACCTCCAATCACTGATTGACTAGCCAACGCTAGACCAGTACTAAAGACAATTTATTGACCAACATGCCCCTCCCCTCTACTGATCTATTAAAGCAGACTCAACTCAGAGGTGTCTCCAAAAGTGATTTTAAAAATCTGCTTGATAAAAGAACCAAAGAACCAAACATTGGTCCAAGTCTATAATCTGCTCCCAAATCAGTCATATCAGTTTAATACTGTTTGTTCCATTTTGAAAACTCAATATTGATTGACTGCATTTGGTCCTGGTTAATCTGTTTTCCCAGTCCTCCATCAAAGAGGGCTCTTTTTGCCCCGTTTCTGGGCACCCGTGGAGAGACTGAATACCCAAAATCAAACAGACGCAGAGATTTAATCTCCACTATGATGGATGTGATTTCTGATTTCTCTATAAAGTTTGCATGGCTAGCAGACGGAGTAGTTGTTTTCAAAGCTCATGGTGAGTTCTGTGTTTGTTCGGGTCGCGGGGGTCAAGATAGAATAAATTCTCATACCGGTACACTCCATATTAATAAACCAAAGTCTAAAATTGAAGTAATCCTGGACCAGTGGAAATGCAGCTCAAGTAAACAATCAATAGCCTTATGAATATTATGAAGTGAGTGAGGAAATAGCATGATTGAAAGAAACGTAAACTTGATGTTTGGGTTGATCTTGAAGAAAGAAGAAAAGAAAAAATTGTTTTCATTCCTCTTGGCTTGACATACAAGGAAGCATTGTTAAAGAAACCTTCCATCTCTTATTTCAACATCCTTCTCTTTAAAAACAATTCCTTTCAAGTACATATTTAGGAAGTAATACTTAGTGACTGGTAATTCATAGGGGAATAATCAATAGTATGAATCAATGTTATTTTTAAGTCTCTTCCCAATAAAATTGAAGACGTCATGAATTGGACAAACTCTTCATCCCATTGTTATCACAGATTTCAGTGAATACAACCCATGGTGCATTGTTTAGTTTAGGCTCACTTTCTATTTATTGATTTTGTTTTCCTCCTGATTAAATTGGAAAGTTGAAACCAGTAGAAGTCTGCCCAGGTCAAACAAAGCCTTGGTCTGGAGAAAGGGACCCATTGTAAAGCGGTCAAACAGGGCCAGTAGACTATCCGGCTGGACACTTGAAACTTGGAGACGGTTTCAATGACTGTTGGAAACATGCAACACTTGGATACCAGGTAGTGTTTATTCCTAATGTTTGATCTAAAAGAACAAGAGTTATCTATTTTCTACCGGGAATTGTGAGTCAGTCAGACATAAATAGTCATGATTGTCATAATACAAGCTTGTTCGTCAAGATCAAATCTCAGAATCGGTTCATGAATATATTATAACTAAGAGTCAGTGAACTTGAGTGAAGAATATATGCACTTCAAAGTTTCCAACATCCCTACACCTTTGTGAAACTGAATTTGACAGCAGTTACGTGATCAAGATTTAAGAGAGAGAAAGAGAGGAGACAGGGAAAGAGACCTGCCATTACAGATGTGGACAGTCTCCTGTGATTTGTCCTATTTGATTGTGTCACCAATCTGCCAATCACATGTACTCTGGTTTCTAGAATCGCATTAGATTTGAAGACTTAGAATTGAATCAGATACACCTCAATTCTTCACAAATATACAATAACTACCTAAAATCCTTCTGCTTCCAGGATACATTACATGTATGTACATACCGGTACCTCCCAACCAGTACAGACAATAGGAGATTTCGGATTGATGTGTCTAAAATCAATACCTCTTTTGATCCTCTCTAGACATTTCATCTCAAAGCATCATTCAGAATTCAGCCAATCTGATTCTCTAGGGATAAATCAGAGGCCTCACTGCCTTGCTTTATGACTAGACTCATTAATCCATGCAGACAATCACCCATAATCCCCAGCCTTATTTATCATGTAATCAGCCAAGCTCTACCCCTGATTACTCGCTCTTGTTTGCGCTCTCATTTGCATATGAAGGACCTGGGGGGTTTAGTATTAATTAAACAGGGGGTTGTGACACCATTGACTGTTAATAAGTAGCCCTAATGCTCTACTGGTTACTTACAATGGTCATTTATTGGGGTGGGGCTAAGAAAGCTCATTTAGTTTGTAGTAGGGACTAAGACCCCTGTTACACATACGTCTGAAAGTGGACTGAGGCCGGCCCCGGAGTCGGCTCGACGTATGTGTAACACCAACTTATTTTGAAAAGCCGGACTGAGGCCAGGTGGACTCAGTCCACCTCTGGATGTGGTTTGAGGCCGGCCTCAGTCCCGCAATCGGTAAGTGTAACACCAAAGTGGACTCGGGGCCGGCTTATAAGCGGAAGTGACGTATTACCTGTCATCATTATCAACATAATACATCGGGCGCGCTTGCCACCTTCTCATATGTTATTCTTTGTTTTTACCATTCTATCACTCTCTCTTTCTGTCTTTCCTTATGTTATTCTTTGTTTTTATCATTCAATCACTCCCTCTTTCTGTCTTTCCTTATGTTATTCTTTGTTTTTATCATTCTATCGCTTTCTCTTTCTGTCTTTCCTTATGTTATTCTTTGTTTCTTCCTTCTTTCATCTTCTCTTATGTTATTCTTTGTTTTTATCACACTTTCTCTTTCTGTCTTTCCTCATGTTATTCTTTGTTTTTTCCTTCTTTCATCTTCTCTTATGTTATTCTTTGTTTTTATCATTCTATCACTCTCTTTTTTTGTCTTTCCTTATGTTATTCTTTGTTTCTTCCTTCTATAACCTTCTCTTTCTGTCTTTCCTTATGTTATTCTTTGTTTCTTCCTTCTATTACCTTCTCTTATGTTATTCTTTGTTTTTATCATTCTATCACTTTCTCTTTCTGTCTTTCCTTATGTTATTCTTTGTTTCTTCCTTCTTTCATCTTCTCTTATGTTATTCTTTGTTTTTATCACACTTTCTCTTTTTTGTCTTTCCTTATGTTATTCTTTGTTTCTTCCTTCTTTCATCTTCTCTTATGTTATTCTTTGTTTTTATCATTCTATCACTCTTTTTTCTGTCTTTCCTTATGTTATTCTTTGTTTTTATCATTCTATCACTTTCTCTTTCTGTCTTTCCTTATGTTATTCTTTATTTTTTCCTTCTTTCATCTGCTCTTATGTTATTCTTTGTTTTTATCATTCTATCACTCTCTTTTTTTGTCTTTCCTTATGTTATTCTTTGTTTCTTCCTTCTATAACCTTCTATTTCTGTCTTTCCTTATGTTATTCTTTGTTTCTTCCTTCTTTCATCTTCTCTTATGTTATTCTTTGTTTTTATCACACTTTCTCTTTCTGTCTTTCCTTATGTATTTCTTTGTTTCTTCCTTCTTTCATCTTCTCTTTTGTTATTCTTTGTTTTTATCATTCTATCACTCTTTTTTCTGTCTTTCCTTATGTTATTCTTTGTTTTTATCATTCTATCACTTTCTCTTTCTGTCTTTCATTATGTTATTCTTTGTTTCTTCCTTCTATTACCTTCTCTTATGTTATTCTTTGTTTTTATCATTCTATCACTTTCTCTTTCTGTGTTTCTGGAGTCCGCCCCAACATCAAGGCGACGTGAGGCCGGCCTATGTGTAGACGCAAAATTGCGGGCCCGAGATCATGTGTAACAGGGGTTTGATGATCTCGAGGCGGCTTCAAATTGCAGGTGTGAGGCCGCCTCCGGGGCCCGCTTTAAAAGCCGACGCATGTGTAACAGGGGTCTTAGGTTTCTCGAATGTGTAGAACAGGATCAATATCATCTTTTCCTTCAAAAAATAAATTTGTATTCTCCATGTGTTCTCAAAATCTACTGTACATATAATGAGAATAAGGGCCTATTTGAAGTTTGATAACTGGAACTATGTTTCCTTGCTCGATAGAGTCAATATATATATTATATTCTATCTCTCTATATCTTTCTCATCCTCTCTTTCTCCTCTTCCCTCCCTATCTCTCTCTCCCTCTCTCTCCTCCTCTCTCCCTATCCCTCTATCTCATGCAAATATAAAATGAGAAAAGGGAATACACAAGTATAAGTTGATTAACTATGAGATAAAGAAAAGGAAGCAGGAACTGAGCTGCCCGTTATCCCATATTTTCCTCTTCAAACAAGATACCTTGATATTATAATTACAGAGGTACAAATAGAGACATCAGAGGACAAACAAACTCTTCATTCATCACTCCCCAAGGTCATTTGATACCCAACTTCAAATTTGCCGCTAGAACATTTTTATCAGATGATATTGACTTCTCCGAGTGGAACAAACATAAAAAACATTATTTGTTCAATGCCCTGCAGCGTGCATTACATGGACAATAACTCATCTTCGCGTCCTCCCTATCGCCCGCTATCAAGTGACCACTGAGAGTAGCGTCTACGATTCTACGGTGACTCAGGGCGTATACCACCGGGGAGATGCAATGTCTCCTCCTCTTGCATTTAATATTTATATGGAAGATGGCAGGCGAATAAGATATTAGAAGCATAATATTTGGTCAGATGAGAGGCAGCAGGGCACAAAACTCATTATTTTTACTATCAGATTAAGCCAATCTAGCTCAGTCTCAGAAGTTGATTTGATATTTAACTGACAATGTCCATATCACAAAGCAATCACTGTATTTTGATTCGAGAAGCATCATAATATCCCAATTTATAAACACAAATAAATGTTACGGTCATCTTTGTAATAAGCCTTTCTTTCTTTCAAACCACAAAATTCAATTTGTCAAATAAGATCAAATAAGAAACAAAATCTAGAATTAATTTGTTTGATATGCTAGAGGAGGGGGAATCAGGCTTCACCGATACGATGATCCTCTACTTCCCCTGGCCCTGCATCTCCCACAGAGATAGCACCCACTACTCCTGACAATATAGGATGAGGGAGCGTACTTGAGCAGGGATGCGGCCCTTGAGCAATGCTGCCTCATATTTGTAGATCTTTCCTCCGAGCGTCAGAGCGGATGATTAGATCCGCAGATGAGAGGAGCTAGAGCACAGAGCAGCTTAAAGGGGGCCAACACTTCTCGTCTCGGATCGCATCAATTCAAGAGGAGAGGAGTGGAGTGTCTCGGCAATATCTCATATGATGAAAATGAAACTTGAATGTTCTGTCGGAACAGATATGGGTAGTTGGATCCACGTATGAGAACGGAAACAGAACGGCTTAAGGGGGTCAACACTTACCAGCATTGCCTGCATCCATCCAAGAAAAGTGAAGTATGATTATCCCAGCAATATTTCATATCATCAAAATGCATCCTAAATGTTCACAGGGGAGCTTAAACAAGAAAAACACATGTCTTAGCCCAGCATCCACCCACGACGAGTGAAATACCCGGCAATATTTCATTCCACGAAAATACATCCTGAATGTTCTGATATGTCCCTCAGCAGTGTTTCTTTCTCCGGTGCCCGTTTCTGTCTCTTGCATCCCATACCTCCCAATCATCTAGGATCAGTGCAGCTGACTTAAACAGTTGGCCGAATACATGAATATATTACCGTGATAGATTGGAAAGAATGAATATTATGACTTTGTCACTATGTTGTTATCTTCATGTACTTCATACAGCTCTACAATTGAACATTAATGTTCCATAATTTCTTTAAATCAAAATGAGTTCCGATGAATTTATTGGACGATGTTGTAAATTGCCCACTCCATCATTACTTGCAGAGAATGTTGTGTTGTGAATGAAAGTGACTATTTCAGGTATTCCTGAAAAACATGCAACATGAGAGCAAAAAGCATTCTTATTATTTAAGGGGCTTCTCAAACATTTCTAAGGACTTTGAAAGCAAATTACAATAAATCTTCTTGGCATTTAAAAGATATATATCTAATATATAACAACTTATAATTCATATACCTGCATAGCTACACATTTGTAATGATTTGAATCTGTATGTAACAAAGCTCTATTTACTCTTTTTTTAAATATTGCTGCAAAATTGACTTAGTTTTAATTCCAAGATAGCACAAACTTAATTGCTAGTTTGCTACATGATTTATTGAGAGCCAGAACAACATTCATTACAGTTACAGACTCAGGTAAAGGCATTCTACCTCAGTCTCAGCAGATGGTATATCTCAAGTGCACATTCTACCTGGAACCTTGGCAAGAATGTATAATATCAACATCTACCTGTGCTTTTCTAATTACACCGGCTGGACAGGTAAGAAGAGTTTACAGGTAATTTGTCCCCCCCCCCCTTTTGTTATTACAGATGGTTTCATTCTAAGACTAAAGTATAGAGTCTTATTATTATCTGTTGAGAGCCAGATGGTCATGCAATCTATGTCATTAAAGTTAAAGTATGTCAATAAATGACCTTCTACCTCTAAGCAGATGGTATATCTCAGGTACATATTTTTTAACACCTGGAACCTTGGCCAGAATCTAGGCTTCTCTGTAATGTCAACAACTCAACATGTACCTGTACCTGTGCTTTTCTATCTGTTGTACAGGTAAAAGAGTTTCATTTGGTTCCCCCTCTTTTCAATCACAGATGGTTTCATTCCAAGACTTACATGTAAGTATAGCCGGATTCTTATTTTCCTCTGTTCAGAGCCAGAAGGGCATTCATTCTAGTTTCAAGCAGTTGAGTTCCAAGGAGAACAGGTACACATTCTACCTGAAACCTTTGCAGAATCTAGGCTACAATGTAATGTCAACATAATTACATCTGTTGGAAAGGTAGAGGAGATTCATTTTTTCCCTTATTTTATTAGAGATGCTTTCATTCCAAGAATAGCCAGACTGCATTTACTCAATGTTAAAGTTAGGAATGTGGAGAAGAGACCTACTAGCTCTCAGTGGAATGAGCAGATGGTATATCTCAGGTACGCATTCTACCTGGAACCTTGGCAAGAATTTGGCAATGATGTAATGTCAACATCTACCTGTGCTTTTCTAATTATACCTGCTGGACAGGTAGATGGCTGTCAGAGATTAATTTGATCCTTCTATATCCATGGATTAAACACATCAGCATAGCTTAGCTCATCAACTATACAGCCTCTAGTATAAAATGGCCTCTGCATTCTGGGAAGTGTCATGTATAATCAGGGAGTTGGAATATGTATCATGTCTAGTCTACATGCCCTTTTTATTGAAACTTTAGCAATCAGATTCTCGAGAAGATGAAATGATTTGCAAATTCTACATTGAAAACAGGAATTCATAATTTCACATAGAGGCAATGTTTGTAAAGAACCTATTTTCTTTCAAGATTATCAAAAGAGTATGAGCATAGATGCCTACAGTATATATCCTTCCTTGCCATATTTCTCAATTATACAGTATATTACAGAGGATGACAACAAAATAAATATGGGAAAGCAGGAATTTAGAAAGCACTCATCAACATTTATGGGGTAGCTATACCAATCACTCTTTCATGATGCCGGTCTATCCCTTTCTCTCGTTGAAAATATAAAAAATGACTCATTCAAGAAAATGTTGGAGAAAATTTTCCTGATTCATTCTTCTCAAGTCTGAAATCAAATTAAGCCCACAGATTTGTTCATTACCAAGCCTTGAAAAACATTATTGATGCAAAATGAATGATTGTATTATTATATAAGAATTTAAGGGATTAAAAACAGTAACAATTTGATGAATTTTCACAAGGTTCCAAAGCTAATAATCACAGTCAGCTGATCGAGGCAATAGTTCTTCCTTCATTTAGCATTCGGTGGATGTACTTCACAGCTGTGCGTGCATGTAAAAGTACAATCATATAATATACTACCCATGCATGCCTCATAAATTTTGATATTAGTTGCTGATGTCACGTTTGACTTGGGTCTTGAGATCTTAACATCCTTCTACATGAACTCAGCACTTTCCCTAAATCCCTTCCTCGAGAAAACACACACACAGGATTCTCGCTAATTTTTAAAAATAGAAGGAAATGTATTATGAATAGGCGTTAAGTGGCAACAGCGAAGGGGGTTTTCGTTGCAGGAATATGCAGGCCTACACAACCGGTAAGAAGTTATTTCCAAAGAGTTAAAAATAACTTTCTCCTTCTTTAGAGTTCATCTGCCCCCTCTAATCCGCAAACTCCATCCTCCTATCAACAACGGCACTTTCCCAGTTGGCCTACACATCCTGATTTAGAAATAACTCCATGTAGTTAGAAGTGAGAATATTACATTAACTTCTGAAGAACACATTCTGATTTCTAATTATCATCTCAATATATCCTGAAAAGATTTTCGTAATAAACTCTTTGTAGTAAGAAACAAGAATGTAAAGTACACAATGTGACTTTTCAGTATCATTATCTAACAGCATTATTTAGTAAGAAAATTATCACTGTGATAGTGAAAACTAACTCTAATTGTGAACCAACATCCACGGCAGTGAACAGATTCAGAGCATACACTTAACATCACTTCTTTTTTAAATTAAATCCTTAACATGTCTCTACAATGTTGACATTAGAGTCATTGCATTGGATAAGATCCACAACCACATCACAAGGCCCATTCCTTCATGTTCCTTGCATGTCACATTTTTGTTAGTGTTAATGTTTTCCCGTTCGTTCACATACAGGAAGCAGTTTATGATCCATCGAGCCAAGACGGCCTGCTACATTTAGCTTTCTCCTTCCGAACCCTACTCAAGTTGCCCCCTCTCCAGCTCTCTCTCAGTTTACTCCACTCAGGAAGCATTGACGAGTAACATACGCTTCGAGGCATTTGCGTCATGACGTACCCCACCCTGGTCTGAACGGCACCTTCCCATCCCCTTAAACCAGGACCTTCCACATTTGGTTCTAATAATGTTGCCCTCCATGGTGGAAACATTCACTTGTAGATGTAATTCATTTGGCATTTGGTGCAATTAATAATCGGCCGTCTTGAAAATAAATATGTTTGAACAGCAAGAGAGCACGCCTTGACTACTATCGCAGATCAGAAAATATCTCTGAAAATATCTTGTGCCATTACAAGTCTCACAGTCAAGCTTCATGTTTATTTTACTGTAATAAAGCGTACATTCACCTTACAACATTAAGTTGCTTGTTATAGAATGACTCATTTGCACATTGCTTTGATAATGTAACAACAGATAAGTTCAGACATCAAAGTTTTACAAATCACAGAACTGTTCAACTTAAAAAGTCCTTTGCAAACATATTGTCAGAAAGAGGTAACTAAAGTCTAAACTTACCTTTCAACTTTAAAAATCCACATTCACTTGGTATATATTCAACAACAAATATAATTCAATAGTATTCCTTGCATGCAGGCTTGAACATACATGTAAATAATGTCACTAAATGTGTTTCCGGGTTCCTGTACATGAATCCTGCAGCGACGCTTGAGGTACGTCCTCCTCCTATCCATTCCAATTCAACACTGAGAGGGCTCAATGGTTTCTCTATTCATCGGGATGCATAACAAAAGCAAGTTGTTTTCTTCAAGGAAGGAAGTCTTACCCCAAGATTATCCCCTCCAAGACCTCTTTTGTTTCATTGTGTTTACTTCTACGCAAGGAGAAGGAGGGGGAGGGGGTATTGAGACTGTGAGAGGGGTGTCATTATGGGGGATGGATTTAGGGCGGGGGCGTGGTGCCGTAGACAGTCAATGATTCTGTGTTAGTAATGGTACTCCTGAAGGGCTGATGAGCTTCTTTGTAAATGTAAGCAATTAAATTGAATTTGTGTTTGGTCAGTTATTGAGCTGTAGAAGGAAGAATATGTTCTTAGGCACCAGGTAGTTTGAAGATGGAGATTATCTTGCCAAAGCCATTATCTTTGGATACTAGCTGTCTAGCTGATGTGATTCTACCCATCCCAAATCAAAAATTATTCAACATATTATAAAATGAACAGGTCCTCTATAGATCTTATATCTATTTACCATTCTAGAGGAGGATTAGAAAGTAGGTTTTAATCTACATATTCTAAAATCTCTTAATTATATATGGTAAACAGGCCAAATTCATCCTGTACAACTTACAAACCAGATAGATTTTTCAAACAACACTGTAAAAGTGCATAATAGATCTCTCTATTTTCTAACTATCTATTTCTTCAATTGAACATAATCTGGTTCCCAAAGCTATAGGTAAATCTTGCCCTGCACCACTGGCAAATCAGATGGAATTAAACAACATTTTAAAATACATAATGGACATTTATAACAACTTTTTATCGATTAAACAAGATCTGGTTATCGAAAGATCCTCTGCTGTCAACTCCATCATAATCTTAAATGACAGGAAATGATACTTAATCCTTTTTTGTTTGTTTTGTATTCTCATTTTCTAGAGAGTTTTCCTGATTGCTGAGGTACATCTCCTTCCCGTTGTTCACATAAGGTACTTCCATACAGTATCTAGTTTTAATCAGGATTACAGTTCCTTCATCCTGACACTAAACTGCTTCTCATCTGGAGAGCAGAGCCAACAGATTAACTTGGATTGTGGCTTTAGAACAAAAATCAGATTTGAGAAAATCATGGCCTTCACCAAGTAAACAACTTTAAGCCCAAACGATATCTTATGAATGGAAAATGCAACCAATAGAGCAGGTAGAAGACATTAATCAGAATTGTATATGTAATATGTGTCATTTATATTTGTTTACTTGGAAGAATAATTCACCCATTTAAGCCAAAATTTGTTTTGTTTCTTTTTTCAAGAACACCTTTCACCTCTCTTTATCAGTTTTCTTTTCCTCTGTTCCTCACTTACTCCCCTTTCAACCATGCTTTAAGTTCTACTTGCTATCCAAATGCCAAGCAATTTTGTAATGAATGAAAACTCACAAGGGATATATATTTTGATAATCAAAATTATTTGATATTAGGGATACAAACAAATTACTTTTATAAATGTAATGCTTCCTGGGAGAAGTTTCAATTATTAAATATATTTGTGGCATTCCACCCAGTAAATAAGATCGATTGATCGATCTGTATCAATAAGGTCGATTGATCGACCTGTATTGAAAAAACACAAGTCAGAAAAAAAATTTTCAATACAGGTCGATCAATCGACCTTATTGATACAGATCGATCAATCAATCTTATTTACTGGGTGGAATGCCACAAATATATTTAAACAAATTACTGTTGTGAATCCAAAAACCTATTACCATATCGTTCTGTACCCTGGCAAGCAGAGACTACAAATTAATTACTGGAAGGGCAAAATAAATTCAATGGGAAGAAAATTGGAAAGGAGTCCTGAGTTAAACCTGGTGTAATTTATCTTGCATATGACCTTAGGTTAGCTGGAGAACCCAACAAACAAAATGAAGCCCTCTAGCTATAGAAGACAGACAGGGTAGAGCTGAGAGTTCAATCAAAGGGGCCCATTTACATTAAAAGTTTATTCCAGATTAATTTGGACTGCTTTGGATCGAACCCGATGAACCCTTCGTGGAACAGGCAAAGAATGGGCATTTTGTCCAATCAGTGAATTGGCAAAATGACCCAAGATCCCATTTAGAAACATCAATGTATTTAGTAATGACAATGTTTGGACTGGACTCTTCCATACTACGAATAAATCTGGACAACTGCTAGAACATAAATTTTGATTTGGGCATGAACACAGTTAATCCCTTGGTAATACAAATTCAAAACTATCACAATTTCCTACAAGCACAGGTCATTGAGATTGTCTAGGGCTAGGAATGATAACACTTCATGACCAAACTTTATGACAGACATCATAAGCTTGACCAACTTCTTGGCTTGACCATGAAACTGAGCATGTTATGAAACCATGATTATTGCAGAAGCCAAACTGTGTGTGTGCTGGCAATAAGAATGAACCAGGACACGAGACTTGAACCGTTTCATATCACATGAGGGATGAGGGATCTACATGTAGATCAATGCAGTGTGGCTTTCTGGGCAATATCCATGGGGTTTAGGGCAAGTTCAAGAATAGTCTTGCTGTATCAAGTCTCTAACTCATTCTTATTGTCAAAACATTAAGATCAGAAACTTAATTGTCTCACATTAGCTTTCAAATTTCACTACCATTTACTGAACCAAAATGGCAAACCCATTGTATTTCTTCAGAATGTTTGATCTTTTTCATAATTCCACTTTACTATAAGAAAGATCATTGAAATCTTGAAGCATTGTAGTGCCATATTTTTGGCGGTAATTTTGTTTCTATGGATTTCATTATCTTGGTGATTTGGTCATATTCTGTTGACAAAACTGAGAATATATAGGCCAACAAACAATACTACTCTGTGACAAAACACAATCATTCACATCAAGATTATTATCAAAATCTATGATAGTTTGACAACTGTGAGGGCCGAGGGTTTGTAAAACAAGACTACTATTCAAAACGATATGCACTGCTTTGGGGTGAACCGAAGCAAAATCACCAACCAAAAAGTTCGAAAAACACAAAAATTTGTAAAAAGCCAAAATATGAGCACAAAAGTCATAGAAAACTGCTTGACACGGCACAAAGATTTTCCACAGAGTGTGATTCACAATGGGACAAGAGGGGAGAAATGCTGATTTTGGGAGAATTTGAATAGATATGATTATGACTAGGCAGTAGGCACAATTGATAATCCTACTGATAATCAGGAGTGATAAAATATTGAGAAAAACAGGTCGCATTTTGATGGGATAAAGCGAAAAAAAGTAACCATGATTGATCATGGCAAGATCACAATATGTCCCGTGCAATAAAAGAAAACCTCACTCTGGTAATGACTTGGACTGGTATTAAAAGCTTATTCATCACGTACAATACCTCTCTCAAAAATCCTTTAAAAATCACATTTTTTTCTCTCTTCCCTACCATAGTAGGCCCAGCGGGAAGGTTATTTGCCTCAACTCTGCTTGATTTGGGGAAAATGAAAACTGGGCTGCGTGTTGACCAATGGGAGACCAGCAGGTTGTTTGTAACCTCTATTCGAACCACTCTCCGATCAAATCAACTCTGTACTGACAGACTCCTAACTGACAGGAGGTCACAAACTGACCTCTCCAAGATCACATGTCAAGTCCAGGGGGGTGGGGGGAGCTTCTTGAGAGGGACAACTCTGAGCATTCAACCAGCCAAGGAAAGTAATAAAAGCTGTTGAGTTCCACAACTATATAGTGCAAAACTACAAGATGATATCGTATCACAGCAATATAATATCATCATTCTGTATAAAGCCAAAGCCAGAGCCTAAGCCTAGGCCTATATATCTTCATTCTTCACAGTAATTTGTAGCTGTTCTGCTGATAAAAAGCATGAAGAAAATGACATCGGAATTTGCTTTGCCCATATATCATCACCTGTTCTCTTGGCTCCACAGAGCTCAAGTTGCAGGGTGACCCAAATGCTAGATAGCAGCTAGAGACTGCATATAAGATGTTGCAAATATACACCTTATCATTCTAATTATGAGGAAGCAACAGGAGCTCATGCCCACTACTTACCAAAAAACATAATGAGCAAACGCCAATGTTGTGTTCTTGTTGTATATTTTTGTGGAGGGGGGGGGGGGGGGGAGGAGGGGGGTTATGATATACTGTAGTGTAAATGGCAGTATAAAAAACATGATAATTTTTGTTAATGGTTTTGAGGCTGTGTAAATGGGCTTCATGTTTTCTTCATATAAATCACACTCAAGTCAAAATGAAGGATATGCAACTTTACATCACTGGTTGGACGTCCTTGGTTGGACTTTGAGCATTATTTGTCAGGGAGGCTACAACCAGCCCAGGAGTCGCTACCCAGCAGGAGACCTGAAACAGAGCCCTAACATTACCCTGGGTCTCTGCAGCCAGCCAACCCCCACCATGAGGTCAACAACGCACCCCTGAACACAGCTCTAATGAGTACCCCTAGGGGAACCTACCCAAAAACCAGGGATTTTAGAGGCCAGCGGTAACTGTGGCAACCAGGACCAGAGGTCTCAGGTAGCAGGGAGGTAGTTAGCCTATAATCTAGGCGGAGTGCCGAGCTTTTTTCTTTGCTGCTAGACTAACCCTAAGCAGAACGTCTGATACGGCGAGACTACGAACCGTGAGTCGCGAAGCGGCTCACCGCCTATACTCACTGGTCTAGCTTTAGTCGTTGTTTTTTTATTATCGACCATGAATCCGTGGCAGTTTTCGTACGAAAAACTGCCACGGATTCAAGGTCGATAATAAAAAAACAACGACTAAAGCTAGACCAGTGAGTATAGGCGGTGCGCGGCTCACGGTTCGTAGTCTCGCCGTATCAGACGTTCTGCTTAAGGTTAGTCTAGCAGCAAAGAAAAAAGCTCGGCACTCCGCCTAGATTATAGGCTAGGAGGTAGTAGATGAGAGTGGAAGGTTTGTTGCTGTAAGAGGTTCGGTTGGAGCAGTGCCAAGTCAGCGTCTCAAAAGATCATACATATATTGTAAATTCGTGATGGGGACGTTTCGATCCGCATCATACCTTCATCCGGGATTCTTTCACTTGTTGTTGTTTGTAACACGAAAAACTCTTTTGTCCAGTAATCATCTAAGAATAAAAAAAGAGCTTCTTCTTTACAGTCTTCGTCCCCTGACCACGATGAGATGTAATTACATGGGGAGACGACTGGTCTGCTGATACATGCAATTACTGAAGCCAATTATGTTCCTCTGCCTTTGAAAACTACTAGACCGTGATATAACGAGTCTCCAGACTTAAAACATACAACATACTGTAATACGAGTGCCGGTAGATGTGAGGATGTTTGTTGGAATATTTCAAGGGCAACTGTCTGAACCCCACTTCCAATATACAGCAGTCGAAGGTTAAAATCGATTACAACTAAATACCTATTCTCACCTACGTCACCACCAAGTGATACGGAAAACAGTTCAGCTGTTGTAAATTCAATATAAAAACATATTCACAAATGCTATACCCTATGGGGAAAGGATGCTTATACCATTCTACCTCTGGTTCGACAATAATAATTTACAATAATAATTTATGGTGCACAAAGAGCGTGCACTACAAAGTAGTCTACAGTGTACTTTACAGTTTTCCAAATCCTCCACAAGGCCGAGACACTTTATCCATTAGCCTGTTTATCTTCTTGTTATTAAAAAAGATGGAACTTTTGTACAGGAGAAAATACCAGCCCCCAGCTATTTTTCCAGCTATTTTTTATCCTCGCTTAATATCATATGGAAACTCCCTTTTAGAAACTCATTTTATTATAATTTGTAAGCCTCTTGACAATATGAATCAATTAGTTTAAAGTGTTTTTCGGAACAGAAATCTGAAGGACTCTATATGATTGATCTTGTTATGACGTTCTAGTATTCAAACTGAACAACTTAGTTTGATTTAATCTTGAAATAAGTACTTGGAACAAAAGACGAATTGCTTTCCAGCAGCAATTTTAATAATCACTTGCATCAAAAGCATAAGATAAGCTGTGGTTAATAACATATTATATGTTTGAAAATCAGGAAAGGTGACAAAAATTGTTTAACGAGGCTGTCCCCTAATTTGGAAGTATGTCGCAGTTCAGCAAAAGTTACAATAATAATAAGCAATATCAATTTCATAATAATTAATTCCGTTTGCCCAAACTTGTTAATATCTATGACGATAAAGTAACAATAAACAGTTACAATTTGTATACTTTTTTTATTAGGCAAATCAATGAAATGTGACCAAAGCCTTGCACGCAACCCTGCCTTCACACACTACTGACACAATCAATTTGCTCGAAATTAATTAATGCTCAATGGAGCTTTTCCACCATCGTGCCGTTTTATGACGTTTTCTGATTTTCTCTTTTTAATGCGAAATAAGAACAAAGTGTGATTTTGACACTTTTTTATTTGCTCTTATTCAAAACAAACATCATGAAACCCTATGTAAATGGTGACGAATTTCCACCCAACAACATGGTTTGAAGTGCTTCAATGATGTTAGCATATATACAGGGCTAGTGAGGTCTCCTGAAACCTACACAATTTTGGGTGACCCTCTACAAAGTACAAACAGAGAATATGTTACAGAAACGAGGCCAATGTTGATCGAAGATCTGCGTGTTGTTAGGTCTGGTGTTTGACAAGGGTGGGCCAACAATGGAACAAGTTTAACAGAGCCCCAAATAAACAAACAACCTATCCATCAGCTAACGAAAATACACATCATGCATAAAAAAAAAGAAAACAACTTCATGGCATTCGTCCTTCAAGTCATTTGCGGCCATTTTGCACTGATGGTGACGGGTCTCGAACAAAATGATCTTTGATAATGCAGAAAGTACATTGGCTTTCCGGCAATTTGTTCTGTTGACAATATTGGTATGACATCACATAATGCATCGCTGACACTTCAGTATCTAGACTCAGTCAGTCTGGCCATCTGCAAAAAGAACACCTCATCTAGAAAAGTGTCTCTGATGAGAAAAGCACTTGCTGCGCTTGTCAGCTCCCAATGCAAATAAAAAGACAGCCCCTTTTTTCATACCAAACACATTTTTTCTTCACACCGCCTTGCCTAGATTGTCAGTTTGTCTCAAACTCCGCTAGGAGATGCCTGGTTAATTCATGAGCTTGGCTGGCGTTTGTCTGCTTTTCTCATTCATAAAGCCCAAAGGGGCATGGATGGAGAGTGGAATTATCACGCAATAATGCTACTCCACTATAAACTCTGCTGTACCAATAGCCTTCTCTTCTATTTTGGGGTGGAGGTGTAGAAAGGTGACCAGGGGGTGTCATTTTCTTTGGATTTAAACTTTCAAGCACCTGTGTACATACTATGGGCCTTCTAATGTGTTTACTTTAACTGCTAAATTTCTCAAAATAGATTGCTTTATCCATCATTTCCCTCTCATAACATGAACCATGGCTCATAGCTGACTCGGGTTCTATTGCCCATGTACGTGCCACAGTCCTCATACCAAGATAAATCCTAAGATAACTCGTTACCATGGTAATTTGCTATAAGAATGACCCGGCTAATCCGTTCTATATTCTCCCCACCACAAAGTCATCATGCACTCATCCCTATTCCTACCCAAGCTCAGCCCAATTCTAGTGAAACTCGCCTTGTAATGGGAGCTAAATTGGGGAAATGAGTCGGTAAAGGGGAAAACAAATTGATGATCTAATGGCTGTTGTTCGTGGATAGTTGCGTACACCCAACATGAGATCAGAAGAAAGACGGTCGGTCGTTGTTAGGTGCGTTAGCTGGGAAGAGAGGAAGTGGTTGAGTCTTCCTCGAGACGACGGAGTAAAGAGGGGGGCAGATTAGGGAGGTGCCGTGAGTATAGGGGTAAAGGAAGTGGAGGTGGGGTGATTCATAGAGGTGCAGAGGACACCAGACGTAGAAGATTTAGATCATAACATGTACGTACGTTCCTCCCCATGTTTGGTTTATACAGGTTACTTACAGAGAAGGAGAAATGAACACTGTGGATCTCATGAACAAGCCCTCAAGGACAATGTAGGAAGTGCTCTCACTCAAAGCAGAGCTTGTCTGTGTACCATGTGTAGAGAAGAATAACTGAATATTACAGTCGCTCTACTTGTACCCCACTTTATTTCTATGAATGCACGAGGCCCTACTCCTCTCTCTCTCTCTCCCTCTCCCTGAGTACCTTGCCAATGTGCCTATTCCAACTCAAAGCTCCATACAAGCAATGCAACATTTATAACAACAATTACCCCAAAATGCAATATGGAGAAGAAAATAAACAAATCCCACCCCCCATGAAAATAAACAATTCATTGTAACATTTTATACATACTGTACATTTCCTGTCACATTATGCTTGCACCAATATTTCATTCTTTAACATACTGTCACACAATGTCTGAACTGAAGATCAAAAGCGTTTGTCTGAATCAATGGGGTCAAAAAGTAAGGAACCTCGAAGGTGCTGGATTGGGAGATTCGTTACCATTTGCATAACCTTCACTTGCCAGCACCACACAAGATTTAGGGATTTTCTCTCAGGTAACTCAAATGCCAATCAAACTACACCTTTGCACTGACAGTAAGATAACAAGATAACATGCATCTGTGCAGAACTAGAGAGCTAGAATATCTCTGTGCTCTAGTATTGGGGACCGGCCTACAACTGAAACTTTGTAATGTGTAACATTACTACACAATACATTTGATCATGCATGTCTTGATCGAGTGAATCAATTAGGGGGAGGCTGCATATTGATTGTGTCGATCAGGCCTACAATATAGTGTATCGACCCAATTTATTTGTTCAGGGCGATTGTCCTTATCACAATTCATACATCAATATCAGGTGATTATTATACACATCTAGTACAGGTGATAAGACTAAAAGTCATCTTCTGTTTAGACAGGTTCTTATGGGCCATAATCTCCATTAATCTTGATAATCTTTGGTTGTTGGACCAGACTACATAAATACAGAGTCCAGATGGACCTGGGGACCAAGTACAACCATATAGTAGGTCCATGGTACAACCGTGGACCTGGTACAACAGATCATGGAGTTTACAACAAGAGCCCTTCCATTAGCACTTATTGTATGCACCTGCTTACTATCAATCACACTACTGGGTACAAACTTCAAGCCAATTGCAATAAAAATCGGTTGTAAATTTCAGCATCTGCAGTACATAGAATCATGTCAACAACTTGCAAGATGTTGATATCATAATTATTTGAACTGATATCTTTCGACTCCTGCGAAAGCTCCAACTTCCTCCAAGGATGACAATACTTTCACTCCTGGTCTATGGAGACTAGATATCTTCAGGACTTTAATTATCATCAATTAGAATGACAAAGTTTATATTTCTCTTTGATTGCGACCATTTCAACATAACTCATTATCTTTTTCAGAAGTTTAAACCATACTTCATGAATAAATAATTGCACTGACATTTAGGCACAGATTTCTAACCTTTTTTTTCTTCAGAATGTTGCATACTTATCAATTACAGCTGTCTCTTTTATGCAAACCAAGAGTTTAACAAATCAGAAAACTAATGAAACAAAAAAGCTCCAAAGAAAACCAAACTATCAATCTTTACACTATGAATACATATTTTACAAATATGGATGTCCCACCAATTGATAAATGTGACAATATGACTAATGCACTATCTCTAATAACACTAACACATTATATTACAGCTGAATTGACTCTCCTTCTCCATCACTGTTGTGTAATACCATAATCATTATCAGGTCCATTAGACCTAATCATATGAACATGTGTGGAGAGAGTTATGTAATCACTAGAGACAACAATTGATACTCTGCTAGCGGCTTGCACTGGTAATTTCAATACTGAGACATGCGATTGGTCAGATAGCTGATGGAGCTGATGATGCCTAATTATTGACTTAGTGAGCATATATAATTAAAAGCCTCTATGCTAATTTTGACATCATTATTAATTTTTTTATTAGCATCAAACAGCCTATATGCTCAATGAAGTACTGCACACTTTCAGCATACATTGTATATTCCTTTTTCTACTTTTTTCTAGTTGATTAAACATAATCTGCTTTTCAAGCTTTCTTGAACTCTATGGATGATATTTTCTATAAAAAAATCAAACTATGCTCCAAGCCAGATTAAGGTAGGTTTCAATTTACATTTCATTTCTAATTAATTTGCATCTCCACCTACCTCAAATGAATGATAAGGTTTACTAGATCCTGTTAAAATGCTAGCATAATGAGCAATCACATATTCCTACCTTAAATAAGCAATATTGCAGATGTAGTTTCTTTTTGTCCAATACTTCATCTTTCAACTAAACATCAGAACATACAATTCCCATCCTTTAGGCCTTAGGGATGGCATCACTGTTAATAATTACTATGACTACATTGGGCCAATGGTTTAACGATTGCAACATCCCCAAATCAGACAAAATAATCTGCTCTCTAGCCACTCCTAGTAACTACCAACTCAGGGGGGCACCTCCCACATAGCCAAAATCTACTAGACAGGCATATCAGTTATAAAAGAACTGCAGTTATAAATGAACTAATATATGTTATAAAAAGAACATCTTTCAGTTTCAATTGAACATTGCAAGATCCAATTTAATTCCATCATTCGCAGCCATGCCATCATCACTGTTATGAATTTACTATGACTACATTCTAACAGCTCCATTTGATATTAGACGTGTGCCTAAAGCGCGCCAATGACTTCATAATTAAAACATCCCCGTATCTGTTTAATTCTTCTCAAATGGGGCAAGATGTATATATATCTCACCTACTAAATTAAAAGAAGATGGGATAACCAATAAATCGAACGCATCAGGGGGCCACCACCTAGTTAGCTGACATCCACAATTATAAATGCTACAAAAGAATTATAAATCATAATGGATACGGATAATATAAGATGGATAATGACTATCAATATTATCACCCCCCATGGCCAATTTCGAACAATATTGATAATGACAGGGTGTTTCACAATCCCTGTGTGGGCGACAGCAGCACCCTCCCGGCACACCAGCACCCTCCCGGCACACGTCAGCCACACACGCATCCCCCACACTCCAGCTAGCCCCGTGTCCATTCATCGTTGGTAGGAGGGGCCCAACCCCAAGCCAGCTCAGCTCAAGCCACTATTTACATTCAAAGGTTGATGATGAGCCCAGTCAATGGAACCTGCTATATACAGGTGCACCACTACTATACAGAGAGCGAGCCGAAGGTCTGGGCTGCCCATCGCCTCGCAATCCCCACACACACGGCTCAAGAAATAAATGAAAACTCACCTTAAATGATAATTCCACCAGGTATCTGGCTAGTCCTCCATTGGAACTATCAACAGCAATGCTGAAAGATCCAGAAAACAGTGAAAAACACAGAATAGAACCAATTTGAGCAAGAATTCCAGCACATAGGTTTATGCTCAGAGATGACAGTCCTACTATGCTACTCCACAGTCTACTACTAGCTACCCAAGCAATCTCAATCTCCCCAAGCCACTGCACTGGTGACAAGTTACAACTGGGATAGGATAGTCCATTATAATAGGGGTGTCTAAAGTTGTGTTTCAGAATGCCCCTTTCACAGCTCTTGGCAAATGCAGGACCATGTCTGATTATTATTTTTAATCAATCATTTAATACATGAATAATTGTTTGTAATGATTTTTAATATACCCTGATCCTGTTATTGTCTATTTCTGAGCTTTTGCATTTTACTAAACAGTATATCCCCACCTACTAATGGGGATGATCTAATCATGAATATTCATAACAATCCTCAGGGCTGTCAGCCACAAGTACTGTTGGCTTGGGTTCGAGATGGGGGAGAATGAGTAGTCTATTCAAGCAGTCACACTTAACATATATTTTAACAAAAACAAAAACAAGATCGGGGGGGGGGGGGGGGGGGAGGGGGTGGGAGGTTACAATCAAACTGGAAATGCTCTTTCCTTTATATCTTTAGTTTATACAGGTTACTATGTAGCAGTGGTGGTGGTGCGGGGGGGGGGGGGGGGTGTTACCACTGCAAGATATGCCAATTATGTTGCTTCCCCCTTCCTCCACTTGAGACCAAATTGTTCATCCTTGATCCTTCTGTCTTCCTCTTCTTTTCCTTTCACTTATTTCATATTTTAGTACATTTTCTCCAGTAATGGCATCTGGATGCATTGACTGATACTAAGTATCCACCTCTACAAACCTATTAATGTACCAGTCTTGAATAATTTTCATGAAGCAACAAATGGCATCTGTGTTTGACTTAGGTAAAACATAAAATATTGTTAAGTTATCTATGAGTACTTTCCGTTTCAAGCTTGGACAAGAGGATTTTACAATAATTATTAGAGCCCGAATCCAATAGAGTTTTTTTTTTAAATGAATTACCTCCTTGTTATTCAAAAGCTATGAAGGCTTATATGTATCTTTTGGGGGAAATTCGGGTAGAATCTTTACAGGCCTCTATATAATTGTGTGTGTGTGTGGGGGGGGGGGGGGGAGAAGAGTACATCAGGGACTTCATCAAAGACTAATCAAAAGTGTGACGCTCTTTGTGTTATTCTTTATCTCCTCGGTCGAACAGAAATCCTATATTATCTGTCAATGAATACAATGATTATCCTGGATAAAACACACATGATCAAAAGATGCCCTTCACCAGCCCGTGTTTCATGCTTCAATGACATTCAATGAAAAGCAGGTTATTGTAACACGATTATAACAAGAGCAACTCAAGATGGCTTGTGAAATCAATAAGCCCTATCGAGAAACTACAATGGTCAGTGTGATATCAAGAGGTCATCTTTGACCAACCAAATTATGATTTTCTTTTAATCGCAATGGACGAAGTCAGTGATAAGAGAACTCATAAGTGATAAGAGAACTCATTGATGTTGCATTGCTCATAACAGAACTACACAGATGAAACTTGATACTAACCATTTTATTCATTCATAAGGTTTTTTACTAAGAAAGATAGAATGGCATAATTTCTAGTAAGAGTAGACTTGAGGTACATGCTTATTTTCATCAATTGCATGCTGATCAACTTATATAACTTGATAGAATAAAATGATTTACTTTGAGGCAAGTTTCAATATACTCCTAATTTGATTTTTGTTGTAATAGCTTTCACTCAATAATTTCTTTCACATTTAAACTAGTAAGCACTCATGTTCGAGCTACATTTAGCAGTACAATTGAAGTTTCTGTTTCGCAATTTAAGCATCAGGTAGATTCGATAACTTGGCCTAAACGTGTAGCAAACAACTTAATCCAGAACGATTTGCGTCATTACTGAAAATTAAGAGAGACGTAGCAGATCCCACTGGGCCAATGCTAGAAGGTAATATAATCACCCAACATTTCTGTATAACCCCGCTCAGGTTCCCTTGCTTTTCTATGTCTCTTGAACCAATTTGCACCTCAAAGGCTACCTCAAAGTCCCTTGGAGTTACCACATAGCAAACAGGTCATACCTGTCTGACTCCCACCAGGGGTGCAATTGAAATCGAAGGGTAATACAGGGGTGCATTGGTGACCCCTTAAATTAAAGGGACAATCACCGACTATGTTCACAAGTAATTTGGGGTTCTGTGGTTGTATCCTATTTTTCAAATATCAGCTTTGATTTTGTTTTTCTCTCTCATTTTCAACTTTTTAGAAATCAGTAACCATTCAAATGTATCTACCAGTAATCAATTTGAGAATTCAAGGTCTTCTGACAACATTCAACTTTTTTTTTTGGGGGGGGGGGGGGGGGTGATTGATTTCCTTAAATAGTTTAATCCATCATTAAACGATCTACCAGTATTCACATTAGTGATCGTACCTTTCAAGTTTTGAAAATCATTAAAAATTCTGAACAAAAATTCTGATTTTCACTAGTATTACAAAGAAAAATCTAGTACCTGAATATCTATGATTTCCAAGAATGTTTGACACTTACATTCATTAATATTGTGAATGTAGATCACTTTACCTCAACCACAAATGCAATATAAAAATGGCAATTTTAGACTCGAGAATAAATTGGACCATTAATACTAAATTGACTTTTCTTCAGACATAGATCCCCCAAGCACCCCCCCCCCACCTTTTTTCTTCCTTCTTTTCAGTTGAGCATTATAGCACACCACCGATTCCCACACTTATTTCACCTGACTGAATAGGGGACTGAGTGCTCTCATAATAGCCTAACCTCACCCCTGCTACTTCAAACTCTAGAGTTCTTTCAGAGGCCATGCTAAGTAAATGTTAGGATCTCACAGCTCCATGCAGTTCTTTAGGGTTTAGACCTCGTCATAGGAAACAAGGACCGAATAAGAATCTCCATGCAGAACATAATGGGCAGAACAGCATGGGGTTTAATAAAGCTGGGTTGAGGCCACTCTGGGCTCGATCCTGCATTTACAGTTATTCTTAGACGGTTTACTTGTTTTTCTGTGCTCTTAACCAGAATCACAACTGGAATTAATGACATAATAAGCAGAAAAATAGGAAAACAAATTGGAGAGGGCACGACAGAAAATAAATATATCTAAATGAGATGATTGGCAGGATTTATTTTCATAGATTTTTCAGCAATTTGTGATTTTTTTTCTCAGAAGTGAAGAAGTGAATGACAAGAATCATTCTCTTCTTTTTTTATCAAATATTTTCCTTAAAAACCATTTTCATATCTTGATATCAAACTAACATAATTCAGCGAATATAAGTTTCTTGATTTATCTGTCCCCCCCCCCCTCTCTCTCTCTCTTTCTCTCTCTATCACTATCTCACTCTCATATTTCTCTGCCATGTCTCTCTGAATCTAACTTTGATGTTTGAAAAGTTTCATCGCATAGATCAATTGCAATTTCAATTTGAATTTTGGTCAGGATCCTGTTTCATCGATTCTCTCTCCCTACCTCTATCTTTTCTTCCACCCCTCCTCTTCCTCCTCTCTCTCTCTCTCTCTCTCTCCCACTCTCTCTCTCTTTCTCTGTCTGTCTCTTTGTCTCTCTCTCTCTCTCTCTCTCTCTCTCCCTCTATTTCTCTGTCTCTTTCTCTTTCTCTCTTTCATTCCCTTTCTTTCACTTTTGTGTACACTTCCTTTCTGTTCCTTTTTTCTGCACATATAATATTATATTGGTAATAACTTTGTATCGCTTTCCTCAAGACTGAATTCTCTTTGTCTTGCTCCCTTGGTGGGGATCTAAAAAAATGGAGCAAAATCATAGATTTGGACAATTTAACATGAAAAGCTCGGGTATTTGCACAGCTTTGAGACCAGGTAAGAAAGCAAACTGTCTGTGTCCTCGTGAGGTAGTGTATTAAGAGCCAACATTCACAGATCAGTGATCTTACCATACATAGTGAATTACCTACCCGACAACTCAAAAGCTAACGGTGCATTGTTGCTCCGGCTTTTGAAACAGTTATATTCAACATTGAGATATATTACACAAGAAGAGAAACAATAGGACCACGTCAACTGTAGCAAAGTAATGTCCCATGAAAACGGTAATCACCTTGTACAAAAAAGCAAAATAGCCAAAAAGCCAAAAAAGCAAGACAAAGTAGAAATTAGAGATTGCTTCTTTTGTGGTTTTTCATGGTCTGCTAGTTTTTTTTTTTGGATAAATTTGCTGTATCATGGTTTCACATTTTCTAATATGAATTTAAGATTTTAATTGAATCTCGAGGCACTTCTTTATTTAAAGTTCTTTTATTCATTTTAATCAATGTATGTTTGTCTAAGGAGTACATTTTCATTTCTGATTGTTTACTTTGATATAATCTATGACGATGAATCCTTTTCACCGTGCACAATGAGGAGCTTATAACAAAAGCACTTTTGAAAGCTCAAACCATCTTAGAGTCTTGGTTAATTTTAAAGTATAAACTGAGAGCAAATTAACGACAGGCAATAAGAAGATAATTTTGTACTCTTTCAATATTCTGTTTTTTAATGTTTTTTTTATTATTTTGGGGGGAGGTGCAGTAAATAGCAAAATCAATCTGATGATGGACAGTTAGATGATTTTTTTTTTAAAGTTTATCAGCTTTCTTCTAAAACTGAATTATCATTCGGCTTGAAACTTTAAATAAACTACTGCACAATTTAATCAACGGTCAAAGGTCAAAGAAACCTACTGTAGAGACCAAACAATTAAAAGACCATATTTTGGTTCCTCTTGAACAGAATTTTACTTTTGGAACATTCATGTATTATTAAAAGGAACCTGTACATAGAGGCCACCTGCCTATAAAGACAGCTTTCCTTGTCTTCCTTGAGTGGTCTTTGTAGACAGGTTTCACTCTGTTTATAGACCAGGGGAGTGTTTTACAAAGACTAAGATTGACTTTAAGTTGGACTTAACTATGGCAGGCCGTTCATGCCACTGGTTACTCTCACTATTGGTCTCTCTATTATGATCTTTAGATAATGTTTTTTCCTTCAATAATGACTATCTAAAAATGACAATTCTGTAGATTTGTGACCATGATTTGAACGTCCCTTGAGAAACCAATGCCAGGAACTAGTGGCATAAACGGCCTGACATAGTTAAGTCCAACTTAATGTCGATCATAGTCTTTGTGAAACACCCCCCTGAAATGTGTTAACTATTACCTTTAAATGGTTGTGTAGTCGGCAGGTATCTACAGGTGATCATCGTCATGATATACCTCCCAGTGTGCTAATGAGACTGCAGAAAAGTTTAGTCTACATTGAAATCCAATTTCCTACGAACCAGGAGATGGCCGGGTTTCCCTGCAACCGCTTCGACACATTCACACCAGAGGAAACTTATTTTGAAATCTATAAAGAAACAACAAAGAAAGAAACATCATGTAAAGAATCATCGCACAGCAAAGGAGTGTGAAGGTAACATAATAATATAATCCAGGGTTCCATGTCCTCATCAGCTCGAGTTTGCCAAATAACCCGCTATTTTTAGATTCATGATATTATTATCCCGAAGCTCGAAATTGCGTCCTCATCAGACCCATACACTCATCACAAACTAGATAGATGGGCGCAAATTAGCCCACTATTTCCCAAATGGCGGGATATTTTGGAAACAAGACCAAGATCTCTTGGGTTATTTTCTTGACCAAATATCCCGCTAATTGGAACTGCGGGCTGATGAGGACACAAATTAGCTGGATATTTTGCGATCGGGATAGTTAAAATAACAGGTTATTTGACAAACTCGATCTGATCGATGATGACAGGCCTACTGACTTTTTGAACTGTTACTTTGTGTATGCATTAGCCGTATGTAAACATTTTAAAAATTGGGGGGGGGGGGTCGAGACTTAGATAATGGGCACCCATGTTTCACACCTGGTAGTGTTGTGCCCTGGAATAACGCATATTTTATAAAGGAACATCAATTAAAGAAACTAGTTTTGGGGAGGTCAGCTTACACCATATGTTTGCTCAAGTCATGGGCATTGCTCATGATAAGCCTCCTGCAGTTGTACAATTTTTATTCAATACAATGTTCACACAAGTGACAGAACCTGATTCCATATCAAGTATCAACCTTTTGTTTGAAATGATGCTCAATCGCTGTTTCCTTAAATAATGTTTGAACACTATCGCAACTATTTTCTAAAAATCGAATCAAAGGCAATTTTAATGCCCTATTGAATATCCCATATAAATCATGTTCAGATTACATAATACATCATTGTCATGATCGCACATCTCAATAGATGATGCACAATGCTATTAAAATTGCCTTTGGTAGATTGATTTTTAAGTAATTGCGATAGTTTTTTTGTTATACAATGTTTCATTATAAGACATAAAACCATAATTCAACATTCACACAAGAATTTTGTTTAATCATTTACTTATCGTATTTATACAGTTTTCTTCAAGCTATATACAATAGATTTCGCTTGTCTGAAAGAGGTACATATAGAAGAAGGCTCACGTTTCCAAAGGAACATCAAGAAACACACACCAAATAACCTTTACTACATGTAGTTTTAGGGGTTGGTGGGTGGATTTGGGGTGGGTGGACTAGGGGTAGGTGGATCGAGAGCTTACTCATTGCATGTGTAGGCTACATTAATACACACTTCTTATAATATACTGCTTTGCTCACCCACTTTAAGATTATTTCCTAATCTGTGGCAGATTAAATTGCATATTTCAAAGAAATTTAATGTCTTGAAGAAGAAAAATAATCTGATTAGGACCACGTACCTCATCTTTGAGAAAATTAAAATGATTCACATAAATCTACAAACCTAATTATTCTTTTTTAAAGCAAAAAATCAAAACAACAACAAAAATCATAATTCCCAGTAAAACCTTCAAATATTAAGTTTTACATAAGACTAGGCTCTATAAGAGGCATGGTGCACATAAACCCATTACTTTCAACTGGATCGACCCATCAAAAGTTTCATCATTTAATTTAAAGTACCATTTATTTGGTTAAAAAACAGGTACCCCTTACAATTTGTATCTACATGTAGAAACCCTATGAAGAAAAAAAAAAATTTGGTGAGAGAAGAGCCCTGCTTTAAAAAAAAAGGATGCCAATTCAAATGCCACATCATGCACTCTCTTTTCTTACTTATGTCGTATTACAAATTCATTACAAACACCCGTGAATGTAAACTTACTTATTTTGTGTTAAGATTAAGGTGTTTTGGTCCAATGGACTAGTCTATGGACTGTGAACCACAAGGTATGGGGTTCAAATCCTTTGGCAAGCCATGACACCTACATTTGTCACACTCCACCCAGGTGAGGTAAATTGGTACCTGGCAGAAATTAATTCCTTGAAATGCTTGAGCGCTGTAGTGTAAATGGCGGTCGTACTTTTAAAGCCAGGGTAATTAAAAATGGAGTGCCAGGGGTGGCTATGTGCCAGACTTCTAACCGCTACACCAGACTCCACTATTAATTATTATCATTACCATAATACAGCCTCCCATAAAATTACTCACAGCAGCCAGAAATCTGAGCCAAACTCAGCATTAAATGCTGACAAACACCTTTCATCAAATTAATGTAAGGACATTTTAAGGCACATCCATCAGCATTAGAACAGTGTTAACATCATGTGACTAGCTTTAATGATCATGTGATTGATTTTTAAGTACGGGACATCTTAGTTTTAAGAGAAACATGCATGAGACATTAATTTCCATCTACATACTTGCTGATTGACAGCTTTTTCCTACTCTATATTGGCAAGAATTAAGAGGCTTATGGGGAAATCAGTGAGCATGCCAAAGTACTCGTAATAGAGCTTCTCTAATTATACGGGACCTTTTTCAAGACTTCATTTAAAGAGCTGTCACATCATATTAAAGCCTGAAGTACTTGAGCATTTTTGACCGCATCCTACAGAAGCTATAGTCCGACATTGAGCACTAAAAAAATGATCAAGCAGTTGCAAACATTTTGCCTTACAATACCTTTTCATTGAATTTTATAGCTGTTGAAAAAAAATCACATATTACCTAAACGTTTCTTCAATTCTAAACCAGAAAATAAATAAGGCCCCAACAGATTTGTTTCTCTCTCTCTCTCTCTCTCTCTGATTCCCGCATCGGTGTATCAACCTCATATGAAACACTCTTTGTGTTATGATTATTTTGTTAATATTTTAGGAATAAGAAAAGTAAATTGAGAGATAGAGAGAACTTTTTCTGCTCTTTAAAACTGTTCCGGTTTTAATTTGAAAAAATATGTCCTCTCTTTTATACTTATCAGAAAAGATGCATTAGACTTCTTTTGTTTACTGTAGACATAACACTGCAAAATGAGCATTATCTTCAAATCAAGAAAATGATAATATCTCTAGAAAAGATCATTGCATTGGCACCAAACCTTTTTATTTACAATTTAGGTATGCCTAAGAGTATTTTCTATGTTATTTTTTGTGACTTTTTTGTTATTTAGTATTTTTAAAAGTTAAAATTAGGATGGAAGACTTTTTTTGTCAAAGAGAGAGTATTTTGATAATTGCATCCGTGCCTCATTTTTCACTTTTTGAAAACCGTTTTTCAGCCTTCAATTTTTGTGCATTGACTGGAAATATATTGAAAACTCTTAAAAATGACATTATATAACTCTATCTTTTAGAGAATATGAAAAATTAACTCTCTGAATTATAAAAAACATCATACCAAATTTTAGCATTTCTATTATCTCTATGTACTGAGCCTATGCAAACCTTATTTTGTATTGCTCAGTTTGAATGCTTATATTCGTGAAAATATCCCATGGCTTAACACAGTTTTTATGAAAAGCTATAATTCAAGACTTAATATTTCATATTACCTTTTGTTCATTTCGATAATTTTATATTTTCATCACCAAAAATTAGTTTGAAATTCGAATAATTTAAAAGAATTTTAATACTCTCAGAGAGCGCCATCTATTGACCAGGCCGTGTACATTTTACATTCAACATACACACTTAACATGGGTTATGTATTATGCGAATTTCATGCTCTTGACTTGGGTTTAGTATCTACGATGATCGTTTCCCGGATTCAATAGTCAAAGGAATTAGTTTGTGCTATGACATTTCGACTACTATTAGAGAGAAATCACCAAAATGTGTTCATTACATGTGCATTGCAAGAAAGTCCGCGAAACTCGAGAAATTACTACACAAGAGAAGGGGCTACAGACAGCAATTTATCGGCTTTGCTACACTGAATATCCCCGAGCGTAGCCCGGGGGCTAACCCTAGGTGCCGCTGGCTTCTCCTCCGCCAGACTGACTGTGTATCGGACTCAAGTACTCAGCTCAGCTCAGCTCGGCGTTTGTGTTATTTATCGTACCGGTAAGTATAATTGAAAAGGCCCTAAATGTCTTAAGCACAAGTAGCTCAAATGAGCTGCTTAACTTTAGAATACCTCACTAGTCTAGGCTATGTAAATGATGAAGATAAACGTTGAAGCCCTATAGCCTAGCCTAGGCTAGGGTTAGGGTTGGGATTAGGGTTAGGGTTGGGATTAGGGTTAGGGTTACTATTAATAGTTAGGATTAGGGTTAGGTTTAGTGTTACGTAAGAAACTTCGCGATAGATCAGAAGTATATCCAAACTTTGACCCATGACTCTAGCGTGGAGAGAACATAAAATTAAACGTCGAAGCCCTAGGCCTAGGATTTAGGGTTGTTAGAGTTACTAGTTTAGTTAGGATTAGGTTTAGTGGTTATCCTATACTTTAGGGTATTTTATTATTTTCGGTTCCTAACTTCAGTCAACAGCTCTACATGCATATATCTATTATGTCGTGTCATACGGCCCTGCTCCTGGGCGCCCACGCACAGGTTTAAAGTGACACACTGGTTTTTGAATCTACAGACCTACTTGATAATTGATTGTTTAATGGCCTGTTTTCAAGAGTGAATGTAGGGTCTATGCGTATAATCGTATATTACCTTTTTTCATTTTTAGTTTTTTTTTATTAAATAGGAACAGTGGGTGGGATTGTTTGAGGGTGATGAGAAGAGAGACAGCATATTCATATAGCCTGGATTATTAGGGTCTAGTGGTGGGGGCGGTGGGTAGGGAGGGAGGAGGGGCAGGAAGGGGCGTTAACGGGATAAAAAGGAGTACATATTACCTACTTCGTTTTAAGGGGTTTTAGTAATTATGAACAGTGGGCAGGATTGTGTGAGGGTGATGAGTACAGTGACAGCATATTCATGTAGCCCGGATTATAAGGGGGTAGTAGTGGGGAAGCTGGTGGGGGGGGGGGGAAGGGACTTAATTGGATATAAAGAGGTGCATATTACCTACTCGTTTTAAGGGGTTTTATTAAATATGAACAGTTGGCAGGCTTGTTTGAGGGTGATGAGAAGGGGGACGGCAAATTCATATAGCATGGATTATTAGGGGCTAGTGGTGGGGGCGGTGTGTGGGGAGGGGGCGGGGGCGGGAAGGGTCATTAACGGGATAAAAAGGAGTACATATTACCTCCTTCGTTTTAAGGGGTTTTATTAAATATGAACAGTAAACAGGATTGTCTGAGGGTGATAAGTATAGGGACGGCATATTCATGTAGCCTGGATTATTAGGGGCTAGTGGTGGAGGCGCTGGGGGGGGGGGTGGGGTGGGGGAGGGGTCGGGGAAGGGTTGTTAATGGGATTTAAAGGAGTGCATATTACCTACTTCGTTTTTAAGGGGGTTTGGTAATTATGAACAGTGGGCAGGATTGTCGAAGGGTGATGAGTAAAGGGACAGCATATTCATGTAGCCTGGATTATTAGAGGCTAGTGGTGGGGGCGCTGGGGGGGGGGGGGACGGGCGTTAATTGTATATAAAGAAGTGCATATAACCTACTTCGTTTTAAGGGGTCTTATTAAATATGAATAGTGGGAAGGATTGTTTGAGGGTGATGAAAAGAGGGATGGCATATTAATATAGCCTGGATTATTAGGGGCTAGGGGGGGGGGGGCGGAGGGTGGGGGAGGGAGCGAGGCCGGGAAGGGTCGTTAATGGGATATAAAGGAGTGCATATCACCTACTTTGTTTTAAGGGGTTTTATTAAATATTAACAGTGAACAGGATTGTCTGAGGGTGATGAGTATAGGGACGGCATATTCATGTAGCCTGGATAATTAGAGGCTACTGGTGGGGGCGCTGGGGGGGGGGGGGACGGGCGTTAATTGGATATAAAGAAGTGCATATTACCTACTTCGTTTTAAGGGGTTTTATTTATTATGAACATAGGGCAGTATTGTTTGAGGTTGATGAGAAGAGGAAGGGCACAGTTATGTAGCCTGGATAGGAAGGGACTAGTGGTGGGGGGAGGTGTCGGGTAGGGGCCTTAATTGGACAAAAAGGGGTGTATATTTACCTACTTCGTTTTAAGGGTTTTTATTTATTATGAACAGAGGGCAGTATTGTTTGAGGTTGATGAGAAGAGGAAGGGCACAGTTATGTAGCCTGGATAGGAAGGGACTAGTGGTGGGGGGGGGAGGGTCGGGGTGTCGGGTAGGGGCCTTAATTGGACATAAAGGGGTGTATATTTACCTACTTCGTTTTAAGGGTTTTTATTTATTATGAACAGAGGGCAGTATTGTGTGAGGTTGATGAGAAGAGGAAGGGCACAGTCATGTAGCCTGGATAGGAAGGGACTTGTGGTGGGGAGGGGGTCAAGGGTCGGGGGTCGGGTAGGGGCCTTAATTGGACAAAAAGGGGAGTATATTACCTACTTCGTTTTAAGGGTTTTTATTAAATATGAACAGTGGGCAGGATTGTCTGAGGGTGATGAGAAGAGGAATGGCATGTTCATATAGCCTGGATTATTAGGGGCTATTGGAGGAGCGGTGGGGGGAGGGTTCGGGGGGGGGGGGGGCTTAATTGGACAAAAAGGGGTGTATATTACCTACTTCGTTTTAAGGGTTTTTATTAAATATGAACAGTGGGCAGGATTGTCTGAGGGTGATGAGTAGAGGTACAGCATATTCATGTAGCCTGGATTATTAGGGGCTATTGGAGAGGCGGTGGGGGAAGGGTCGGGTAGGGGCGTTAATTGGATATAAAGAAGTGCATATTACCTACTTCATTTTAAGGGGTTTTATTTATTATGAACATAGGGCAGTATTGTTTGAGG